>VZRJ01001582.1:454191-551296 GCA_013397565.1 Ptilonorhynchus violaceus | reverse complement strand
CATATATCTAACCTAAATTCCCCATTTCAGTTTGACCCCATTACTCCTTGTCCTGTCGCTACAGTCCCTGATGAAGAATGAACACTTTGTCAGCACAGCCTTTTACCAAGGCTGCGATGGAAGGACATACATATATATATAGATAGAGATATGAGCATATACTTATACATAGAAATATATATAGGAGGATATATTTATATATTTTATATATATATATATAAAAATATATATCACAAGGAACCATATGGTTGAGGGAAGCACCTGACTGCATCCCGTGCTGCTGGGAAAAGGTGGGACATGTTTGGGGGGTAAGGAAAAGGCACCAAAACCACAATGCAGGACTTGGACCAGCCAAGTTAATGCCTCACCGAGCACCTTAGGCAGAGTTAACAACCAGGTGAAGCGATGCTGGAGGTGTCCCTAAAGCAGCTCATCCCTCTCTCCTGACAGAGAGCCTGCCTGGATAAGCCTGAGGTCCTTCATTCCCTGCAAAACTTGAATCCAGCTTGCGACTCACCTTGAAACTCAGCCTGGACCCCAGCTTGGGACACACCGTGGGATCCAGGTGCCACCTGCGAGCTGTTGGTGGGACAATAAATCAGTCCCCTGGCATCCATGAGATGGGAAACAGCAGATGAGAGAGCCCTTGCACAAACACTGTGGCCTCGGGGCTGGATCCCATCCTCATCTGGGACCCCTTGGACATATGAATGCAAAATCTCTCCTGTCTTCCCACTTATCCCCCACGCTGAGAATAAAAAGGTGGAACTTCACGTGCATGTAAAGAACAATGTGCAAGACTTGGCTTCCTTTGTCTTTTCCCCTTTCTCTCCCACTGGGTTCACATGGGGACATTTATGGCATATTCAGCCCCTCTTGTGCACACATATCTGAATACAAATGCAGATAACCCATTGGGACCTACTGCAGGGCAGGGAGGGGTTCCAGAGAACAGGAACCTGAGAAATCACGAGCAGAATGAAAAAGAGGGGGTTATTTAACCATTTAAAAACTGTGGCCATTTAGTTCCAATAG
This sequence comes from Ptilonorhynchus violaceus, assembly GCA_013397565.1. Taxonomy (NCBI): domain Eukaryota; kingdom Metazoa; phylum Chordata; class Aves; order Passeriformes; family Ptilonorhynchidae; genus Ptilonorhynchus; species Ptilonorhynchus violaceus. The sequence continues at coordinate 550,261 of VZRJ01001582.1, read as the reverse complement.
GTTCCATGGAATGATGAACATTTGCTGTCAGGAAAGACAATGGGACAGGTCCTTGGTGACAAAGAGGAAGCTCTTTCTTCTTTTCTCTTTTTTCCTGGTGAGAACAAGGAAAGTCTCTGCTGGCTGCAATGAAATGATGGTGGTTTACAGCAGCCAAAGATCAGGGTAATAATAGTTATAGATCTTTCAATACCTACACGAATTTCAGCTGCAACCCCAGCTTGATCAAGGTGCACCTTCTTTTTTAAGATGCAATTTTTTTAACCTGCTTTTGCAAGCAGGATGAGGGGGTGAAGACACTCAGGCAATTCTCTACCGAGTGAAAATAAGACTCTGCAAAAATTCAGATTCTTCATTGCATTTCAGGCCACAGTCCCATGGCTTTTGTGGCTGGAGGGTGGGTTACTGGCTCTGAGAATCTCAGCACTCAGCAGCCCCTCCCTGGCCACTTAATTTGTTACTAAATTCTTAATTTTTAATTTAAGAATTAAGAGCACTGTTTCACAGGACATGCCAGTGCACATGTCCATGGTGTATTTTGTTCTTGACCATAGTGACTTGGAAAATGCTGGGTTTTCCTGTCTTAAAACAGCAAAATTTGCGAATGGAAGGAACATTCCCGACCTTATCCATGTATGCTGACAAACGCTGTGAGCGTACAGTGTGCAGAGGAACTACCCACGAGCATAAAAGCATTTCACTCCATTAATATTTATAGACTGGAATCTGAAACGCTGTTCCTGGGCCCCCTGAAGCTTTTCAGCTGCTCCAGGGGCCCGGGGGGAGGCTGGAGCCAGTCTGGGGCATTGGGCATCACTGGAGCCTGTGCCCATCCCTGCCCTGCCAGGCTGGGACTGACGGGGAACAACCAGCATGTCTGAATTTTCACCATTTCTGTTCACTTTTCTACACAGGCTCATGCCATGAACAACCCAATTCAGGGTAGGGCTGTGTTTCTGGCATTGGCATCACCTCCTGTGCTGGAAGTGCAATGCTGGCAGCTCGGGCACCACAGTCAGGCTTTGCCCATCCTCCCTCCACGGAGATGGGGGGATTCTGACACAGACACCTACAAACTGCTTCTGCTGCAGCACAAAACAGTGCTGGTCCCTTGAGGCTTAATAGCAGGGGTTTAGAAAGCTGTTTCCTTCCATTACAAATCATTTATTTGTGATAAAATCTTGATACTACTCATTTTACACACACACACATGTATATGTGTAGAAGCCCAGAGCATTTTCTTCTCACCTTGGATTTTGCAGCAGTGTGTAACAAAGAATGAGAAGACTATTTATAATTAGAATTATTTCATGACTCCTACACCATCCAAAAAGCAGCATGTGGCAGCACAGCCTTGGTTCTTGTGTTCCCACTGAAACAGGCTACATACATCTATTTTAAACCTGCATTGTTTTAACAAGAACATCTGTTTCTGCCCTGAAAACTGTTTTGCCCTTTAGAAACCTGGTTTAGGTTAATTGCTGGTAACATGCCCTAATTATTGGGGGTGTTTTATTTGGGTACATGGTGCTTGTGAATGAACATGATACCTTTACATATTTTTTCCTGTATTTGGTAAGTCCCATTAGAATGCTTTTTAAAAAGAAAACTATTAGAAGCAAGTCATAATGATGATGGAAAATATGCTATGACAGCTACAAAATGTACCTGCCTGTTGTGTTGTATATCAAATACTAGGCAATATCACTATTTTTTACACACATAAATAGCATCAATTTGTTTTCCAGCTAAAGAAAATACGAGAAGAAAGAGAAGCTGCAGCTGCCTCATCCCTGGAAGTGTTCAAGGCCAGGTTGGATGGGGCTTGGAGCAACCTGGGATAGTGGAAGGTGTCCCTGCCCATGGCAGGGGTGGGAGTGGCTGAGCTTTAAGGTCCCTTCCCTCACAAACCAGTCTGGGATTCTAATTCAAAATATTTATCTCCTGTATTTGCAATAATGGGGATTTTATAAAAGTCATTAACAGTTAACCCTTAGAGGGGCCCAGGCAGGGGATTCACGGCTGGAATCCCTGATGGGCACAGGCATCCATCTGCTGCCGCAGCTGGAAGGGCTGGAACGCCCCTGAGAACATAAATCCCTGGGCTGGGAGGTCTCCAGGGGCAGCTGGGATCAGGAATGTCGTGTTTGAGGGGCTTCTGGGAGAACTGCAGACAAAGCAGCCACTCAGCTCCACTCAGCCTGGCAGGGCTGGATTTTCTGCACTTCCCGAGTGGACCCGCAGGAACTGGAGCGGTTGACGGCATCGGGCACTCCCAGGGCAGGGGCAGGGGGGATGGCACCTGCCCGGGGCTCAGAGGGTCCCTGCCCAGACCTGCTCCTCTGCAGGGATCACACAACCACAGTGCCATAGCAAATCTTGAGTTGGAATCACCCACAAGGACCATTGAGTCCAACCCCAGGTCCTTCACAGACACGCCAACAATCCCACCCTGTGCCTGATAGCCTTGCCCAAATGCTCCTGGAGCTCTGGCAGCCTTGGGGCTGCGACCACTGCCCTTCCCATGACTTCTCCGGGTCCCTTGCAGAACGTGCTCCACTGCCAAATTCCTGGCCAGGTGTTCCCTGAGGTGCGAGCCCATAACCACACGGCACAGAGGGAACGGAGCACCCCCGGTGCACCCGCTCTGCGCATCAGCTCCGCAGCGCCACGGGAACAAAGACGGAAACAGCTCTGAGAGACACAAGAGTACTGACCCCACCACAGTCTGCGGAGAAGAGCCGCTCCCCAGCAGCATTTCCCACTGCAGACCCCAGGCTGGGAGGAGGGAGCGGCTGCAGCGCCGGCACGGCACGGCACAGCTCCGCGGGACGGGCGCCCGGCACGCCGGACACGCGGGGCTGGGGCAGGGAATGCGGGGGGACACCTCGGCCCCCCGGCACCTCTGGGGCAGGGAATGCGGGGGGACACCTCGGCCCCCCGGCACCTCTGGGGCAGGAATGCAGGATGGCACCTCGGCCCCCCGGCACCTCTGGGGCAGGAATGCAGGATGGCACCTCGGCCCCCCGGCACCTCTGGGGCAGGAATGCAGGATGGCACCTCGGCCCCTCGACACCCGCTCCCGGGAAAGGCACCAGGGCCGAGATGGGGACGTCACCCCGATCCCAGCCGGCTGCGGCGCGGGCCCGGGATGACGGCACCGCTCCATCCCGCGGGGACACCCTGCTCCTGCCCGAGCGACCTCCCCACGGCGGCCTCCAGGAAACACAGCTACAATTAACCCTCCCAGAAACTGCTCCTTTGTGGATATACAGCTGCTGGAATGCTCTCAGTACACGTAGCGCAGGGTGAAAAGCGGCTGTGATTTGGCGACACGGGAGTATTTCACAATCCCTTCCACGACCATCACAGCACTGCCAACGCTGGTCCCTCCGTGACAGCCGTCCTGACACTCCTCTCCTCAATCCGCTGTGTCCCCGGGGTGTTTATAACATCCTTGTTTATAACAAGGAGCAAAGTGCCCCCCGGGGCAATGTGTCTTCGGAAAAAGCCATTGACAGAACAGAATTTCCTCCGTCTGCCTCTACAGATCTGCATGAGGCCAAGGACAATCTTAGTGACTTGGACATGTTCTCCGCCCCTGGGGGAGGTTTCTCTGGGATTTCTGCTGACCTGGAAGTGCAGACACATCGCTGGGCACCCCAGCCCTCCTCCATGGCAGGGCCATTTACACAGAGATTATTTTACAAACATAATGCAATTTTTTTAAAAAGCTCACTTTATAATAGATTTTCCAGCTAATTAATTCTTCAGGCTAATGCTGACTTTGGTACATTACAAAAAACTGTGTCCTTATTATTTGCAAGAACTCAGCAGGACCCAAATTAAGGGGAGAAGTCTTCAGATGTGATGAGAACTGAACCTGCTCTGCCCAAGGATGCTTTGGAGAATGAATAGTGAAATGAATGATTATCTTTCAAACCAGCTTTGTGGAGCAGGCTTTTACCCTGCCAGTCCCAGCTCCATACAGAGTTAGGCTGAGTTTCCTTTCTGAGAGCAAGCTGAGGATGGAAGGTGCTGGGGTCCTGAGGGGGAAGGCGACAGGACACCAAATTGCTGCTGCTGTGCACAAAGTCACACTCCAAAAAAGCTCTTCTCTACTTCCCACAAAACAGGAACACCTGTAAAAATGATTCAACGGAAGGTTGGACAGGGTTTGGAGCAATCTGGTCTAGTGCAAGGTGTCCCTGTCCATGGCAGGGGTGGAATGAGATGATCATGAAGGTCCCTCCCAACCCAAACCCTCCTGGGATTCTGGGGTTCTGTGCTGTGTGATATCCCTAAAACAACACAGGGGTGGGAATTTCTTAGTTGTAGAGAGGATAAAAGAAAGGCTGGTCCCAGGTCGTGCCCTCTCTGAACCTGCTCAGGAAGCACAACCAAAAGTTCCTGCTGTAACAAACGAAATGTTTTGCTTCGAAAGAAAATCTCAGCAGGTCTGTGTCAAAGCGTTTTCCCGTGGGATTTGGCAAAACCATGAAGGAGCAGCCTCTGCAGAGCCGAAGCCCTCTGGGACGAGCTGTGAGATGAGGGAGCTCCCTGCCGTGCCTCAGACCTGGCTGAAGCCGTCCTTCAGCACCAGCGATGCTCTCCTGCCCCAGGGCCTCCATCTCATCCCGTCTCATCCATAAATTCAGACTGACATTGTCATTTCCGTGCATTTCAGTCTGTAGCAGCCCCTGAGACAGCGGAGCAGAAACACCGTGAGAGGAGACACCCCACGCTCTTACACGAATTGACAATTATTAACCCACTGGAAAGCTCTTCATTATTGCTGAGCCCAATCCTGCTCTTCCCCGAGAGAGAGAAATCCGCAGGATTTCCAGCATGCTAAAAGGCAATAAAAGCTTTTGAGTCAATCCTTCTGTGCCTTCCCAGGAACGCCTTTGCTCAATGGGAATCTCCTCGATGGCCTGAATTTCCCCTACACTTCACTTTAAACAAGGATGTTTGGGGTCACCCTGCACAGCAAAGACTTACCAATTAGCATTCTAATGATGGAGCTGATTAGTGCCCCCGTGAAGGAAGTCATTTCCAGAGAGCCTGAGTGCACACACACACAGGGCTGCCGATGGAGCCTTACAGGGAATTTCAGCTCCAGCAGCTCCTCACCTCCCCTGTGGATCATTTCTGGTAGGAAGGAAAAAACCCCGAACAAACCCCACACTCTGCTGACAGCTGGAGTACACCAGGAACACAGAACCATTTGGTTGCTGTTCAATTGATCAATATACAGAGTGATTTAAAGAAAAGGAATTATCTACAAAACAGAGAGGCTCACACGGACAGATCCTGCACCCGTGTTGAAGGAGGTTCCCCTTGGGGAATATCTTATATATATTTAATATTAATATTTGCAATGTTTTAATTAATATTGAAGTAATTACACTGTAATTACAAGACTGTCTTCTGTTACCAACAGGAAACCTCTACAGCCATGAGTCCAAGTGGATCCCACCCAGACGTGACCCCTCTACCCGTGTCAGCCAGCCCAGGGTGACACCTCGTGTGCATTTATCAGAAGGAATTCAGTCACAGAGGACATGGTGTGGCACATGGGCACCCCCTCCTTCCCCTGTAGAGTTCATGGACACGGAGGCCCCGAGCTCCCCATGTCCCCAGTGTGGGGACACACAGAGAATATCATATTTGGTAACAACATTTAGGAGTTCATTTAGGATTTGATGGAATTGGATTGGTGCTGCTGAATTCCTAAAGTATTTGGGTACAAGGCATTCCAGGACAAGCTGGTATCAAGCACAAATTTTCCTGGTGCAAACCTGGGCTTCAGCACGTTCTAGATGTTATTTCCTTTGAATAGACAAGTATCAAATGGAATTATAATAAATGCTGGGGGGTTTAATTAAACTAAGAAAATCAGGGCAAAAAATGTAGATGCTCAAGCCTCTTCTCTAAATGTAAGAATTAATATCTATAAAAGTTTCTCTTAGGTAACTGACAATTTATTTATTTGGACATGGGCATGTGCTACCCAACCTTGCGAGTCTCCAGTCTCCAAAATTACTTAAAAACACAGTAAAAAAAAAAACAAAACTAAAATACCATCCCCGAACTGCGTAAGACAATAAAACAGCCTGTAAAGCAGCAGTTTCTGAACCTCCAGGACACACAGTTCCCAGTTTCCTTTGGCTGCAGCACCCTCCAGTGGGGTGCCCGTTGATGGGGTCTCTGCTGTGGAGCATGCCTGGGTGCCCCCACCCCTACCTGGCTGGTGTTCACTCTGACCCACAGGAGAGCCTCATCTTGTAGTGGAATTACAATTTGGTGCCTAATTAAGGCATAAATTTGATGTGTAAGTAACACTTTTATAAAGCACTTGAAACTGCAGCTTTGTGCCACTGCTCCCATCATATTCACCTGCCAAGTAAACCATTAGCAGAACAAATTAGAAAAAAACTGAGTGAAATTGTGAATTAAAATATTTTTCTGATTACTAATTGTCTTTTCTATGCAAAATTAAAAGCATTTTCATCTCCTGCATTTAAAACATGTATTTTTAAAAGCAGCACAGCTGCTCGCTGTGCATACGACAGTGTATTTAATTACCTCCCAGTAAATGTGTGTTAAAAGTGACCACTGATCTAAAACATAAAGTCAGCATTTGTGATTAAATCACACTAAAATTTAACACCTAAATCACTGCAGTAAAGTAGTGATAATTAAATAATGTTTACATAAAAACTTTGGTAATTTCAATACCAAATTCAATATTTTCTCTGTTATCATCTGAAGCATTTAAACCCGAGCAAGAGAGGCCAGCAGGTGAAGGAGTTCCAGAGTACACAGAATCCCAGAACAGAGGGGTTTCCAGGTGATCAGCCCATCTTACCTGCGTGGAGCTCTGGTCCCTTCCTGCCTCGTGCTCCCAGGGAATGGGTGCTGTGGGACCCTGGCCTTGGCTGCCAACAGGACCTTGTTCCTGACCTTGCCCCACAGCCCCGGGTTTCTGTGCTCGGCTGTGGATCCCATCTGGTCAATCACACTCTGGAATTTCCTCTGGATTTCCCCCTCTTCACCTCTTTTTCTAGAAGATTCCTGTTCCTTCCCAGTTCCTGTGCCAGCCTCCCAGGCTCGGGCTCTGAGGGACTTGAGCTCCCTTTCCCCAGGGTGAGGACATTTTCCAGGTGACAACATCTTCCAGGTGACAACATCTTCTGTTCCCTCTTGCCGCCTCTCCCCGCCCAGCGTGTGCGGATCAGGGACGATGTGTTTCAGTTCACTCTTCTCCAGGTTGAACTTTTGGCTGGGATAATGTTAAGCCTTTTGTCATCGTTCAGGGACAGCCAATTATAAATTATTGTGTCATTTTTCTCATCATGGTTTACTGAAAACTTTAAAAAAAAATTACAGCTTGATTTCCTGAATGTAGCTTTATGTTTTTTCCCTAAAACTGGGCTCGTGGGATACTCAACAAACCGTGGGCCATACCCTGTGTTACGAAGAAATACCTCGGAACAAACCACTTCATTTTCATTCATATTCATCTTTTCATGAGCCACTCCTCTGGAACTCTTCCTAAAATCTTCTTTCAAGACAGATTTTTAAAGAACTATGGATAACAAATATAAATGTGTGACATACAAACAGGACACGGGCACTTCTACACAGAAGCAATTTGCCACCTGCTTAGCAGGGAACCAGAATAAATCCAGAGTATCTGAATTAGTTATAGTGCTCCTGAGGCAGGGCCCAGAGCTTGTCCAGCAGCAGAGCCAGGACTTCCACTGGAGGTTTGTTCAAGCAGCAGAGCCGGACCCCGGGAGCAGCCTGTGGCTGTAGGAGAGGGAGGAGGAGAGGATTTGGCTTTCTTTTGGCTTAGTTCTGTCTTTTCCAAACGCTCCCTCGGGGATTTCAGTGCTGCAGGGACTCCCACACAGCCTGGTTCAGCCCCAGTGAAAGGGTCCCAAGATTGCACCTCCCATCGCCAGTAGCAAAGTACGAGACAGATGTGGGGGGGTGGAGGGGGCAATGTCTCTGTGTCGGGCTCGGGAAGCAGGGCTGTCCTCCTGGGAATAACAGCAGGAGCAGCTGGAGCGTCCTCAGGAGCCTGGAACAAGACACAGAATCAGGAATCAAAGAAAAGCCCATCTGGGCAAAAATAGCATTCATGAAACTTCTGTAAGGTCCTATTTATAATTATCTGCTGATTTGTACAACTGATAAAAAAGGATTTGTGTTATATTCCATTTATGTTGGTTAGTGGAGAGTGTTTCCCTCAATTCCATCCATGCCATGATCATTTCTGGCAGGACACACAGAAATAGGGCAACTTATCCCCTATTTACATGGAAAAGGGGGGTTTCAGGGAGTACCTGGGGCCCTATGGCACAATGCCTGGAGGAACACACTCTTATAAATGCCATGTTCCCCCAAACCCACCTGGCTGCTGTCCTGGAGGCAGGACAGGCTCACTGGCTGAGCAGGGAGAGGGGTTGAGGGCTTCCATGGACTTCCAGCCAGGACCAGCTGGAGCAGCCCCGAGGCAGTCAGAGGAACAAGCCCAGACCGGGTGTTTTCCCTGGCTTGCTGGAAGTTTCCTTGCTTTTAAGCCTGCTTAATTTTTTCCTTTCCTTGTCCTTCCCTCCAAAGAAGGAAATTCTGTTTGACAAGTTTTTGCCTGCTGGTGCCCAGGTTTCATGCTTTTTTAAAAGGCTTTAGAGATTTCCATTTTTGGGTTCTCTGGGATGCCCAAGAGACCCTCCAGTCCTGCTGATACGGCAAGAGAAAGGCTCTGATGCTTTCTGAGAAGAGGAGAGACCAGGAGACCTGAGGGCTTACCTTGTGCATGTGGCCTGAAGGACTATGACCAAAGAATGAAAGCTAAAGAGAAAAATAAAAACAAAAATAAAAACTGAAAAGGGGAGGGAAGAGAGGAAAAAATGGAAGAGAAGAAAGAGATTAAGAGTTTACAGTGTGTTTAGCTGAGAAATAAGCTGTGGTTACAGACAGAGTGCAACAAAACTCTCAGGTTAGAAGAAATATGGAGTGTGAAGTAAGGTCCAAGGACTCGGGGCTCGACTTGGCTCACGAGAGCTCCTGTGTCCCTTGGACTGGTGACAGTGATCCCCTGCCCCCCTGAGCCCAGCCAGCCACAGCCACGGGCTCGGGGGAAATGGGGAGGGAAAACATCAGCTGAATTCTTCTGACACCTCAAAACACCCCGAGCCCAGCCCTGCTGAGGTTTGGGTTCAGCCTCAGGTGCTAGTCCAGCTCAGCCCCTGTTGCACCTGACCATGGCCATCTCACTGGAAATGGGTGGGTTCAGCTGAGGGCAACTTTGAGGTAAAATACAAGAGTTTTGGCTGACTGGAGAAAGCTCGATGACGTGAACTGCGGCTGCAGGTGAGAGAGGAGAGCGCAGCCCCTCGTTCCTGCTGGGAAGGGCTGGTCCGTGCAGCTGCACCTCCAGGTGCTGGAGATGGGAGGCAGGGAGCAAAAACCCCAGCTCCTTCCCCAGAGCTCCTGCCCGCCTCGGCTCTCCCCTTCCCGGGGCGGAGGGACCCCTCCCTGCCGAGTGCCGCGCGTGGGGCTGCGCCGGAGGACAACGGGAGGGACAGACTCCATTCATCCCGTTCCCCTTCCCTGCTCACAGGGACTGCTGCAAATGCAAACTGCTCTCCTGGAGCGCTCCCCTTTCTCCCTGCACTGCACACACGAGCTCTCTCTGAGGCTGTTTCCTCGCCCCGGTGAAATGGAGAATGGTCATGTGCACACACAGCAGCTCTTCCGTCTGCACGACCTTACCTTTTCCTCTAACTCTTTTATTTGTCTTTTTTGGCCTTCAATTCTTTCTTCTAGCTCTTTAATTCTCTGTCAGATTTCAAATAAAAAAATATTTATTAACCAACCAAATACAGATGTACCCAGAAGATGCATTTGTTTGGGGGATATAAATTGCATGTGCTGTGCTTCTACCAAAAATAAATCGGGTATTAAGCTGCAGCTGAGTCCTCTGTGATTGTCACTGCGTGTGACAAGGTCAGGAAAAGCAAGGTGCCCTGTGTGCAGGGGTATCCTAGGCCAAGCAACAGCTGCCCCAGGACCAGCCAGCTGTGGGGCAGCTCCAGGAGGAGAGGCTGGAGCTCACCAAGCCCGTGCCCCCCAGCCCCGCAGCCCTGCCCCGCGCCCACCTGCTGTGCATGCTGAATGAGCTCCATCCTTTCCCGCAGGATTTGGGCGTCCCTCTCCCGGAGCTCACTCATCACCTGCCGCTTCCATTGCTCCACGGCGCTCTTCAGCTTCTCCTTCTCCTCTTCTGAAAGAAGTTCGGAAATTTTGGCTCCAGCTTCTTGCTGCAGGGCATCATAGAGCATGGCTTCTAATTCCAGAATTTGCTAATCAAAAACAATATAAGGCTGTCAGCTCGACCTTGTCCCTGGTCGGGTGAGGAGTTTGTGAGGAACTGCACATCCGACCCTGAAAGGCAACGGGAGCAGCGGAGGGGTTGTGTGCTGAGCCTCCCGCACGGGACAGCGTGGAAAACTCCATCCAGAGGGAAAACACTTCAGGCTGCCTTTGTCCTGTGGGGCTCCGAGCAGCACTGGAACTGGGACAGCCCCTGGGCCCAGCCTAGTCTGCCCTTCCAACAGGGGGGACTCAGCTCCTGCTTCCTGGGGATGGGAGATGGCCGTGGGGAGAGAAGGGAAAAGGAAAAAAGTAAAGGAATGGGGAAAGGGAGAAGGAAAAAGGAAAGAGGTTCATGAAAGACTCATTTTGTGAGTTACAGATATGTTTTACATGTAGTTTTCAGTCCCTCAGTTCCCCTTTCCCAACAGAGGACATGGCAGCACCAGTCCATGCTCCTGCCACAAGAACTCCCTGCTGTGTGTGTGCAGCATTTTGTACCAACCAGCTGAAAATGCCTCATGGGAAGACATTCCCAGCACTTCCTCTGGCAGAGCTGTCAGCTCGAGAGGCTTCATGCCCAAGAAAACGACCCTGTCCTGTATCTGTCTTGGCTCCTGCCCCTCACAGGGAGATGGATGGGCCCTCTGCATTCACTGAGACGGAGAAGTGTGTAGGAAAGGGGCTGGCAACGTTTCCCTGGGGTCACTGAGCATGGCACCCTCCTAGGACAGGCGGTGTTGCTGGACTGTCTCCTGCTCTGGAATCCACGATAAAGGCTACTCCCTCAGGCAAGCCAAGAGCGAGCTGGAATCTAATTCAGCAAGTTTGGTACAGAGCAAGAGAAAAGGCAGCAACTGGTGGCACCTCTGCACACCCTCTCCAGAGCTGGTGGCATCGTGCAGAGCTCTCCATGGCCTCAGGAGAACCCCGCCGCAATAGAATCATGGAATCACTCAGGCTGGAGAAGTCCTCAAAGTCCCTCGAGGGCAACTGTTCCCCAGCACTGCCAAGGCCATCGCTAACCCAGGACCCCAAGTGTTACATCCTCATGGCTTTTAACTCCCTGCTGGGCCTGTTGTGGTAATTCAGCTCAATCCAAAATCACGTTTTTCCAGCTGGGGCTGCCACTCACTAGGTGCCAGCGGAATGCACCCACAGGAACAGTGGCACCATGGCAGGAGTAACGGTACTGATGACAACTGATGATGACTGTGGCACCTCCGTGTGGAAGAACACATTGAACCTCAGGAGAAGATTCTGCTTTTCCATTTAAAAACAACACCAAGACCCTCGCTAACCTCGTCCCAGCCCAACGCTGCTATTTGAGATGTGGATTTCTGCCGGGCCCCAAAGCTCCCGGGCACGACCATCATCCTTCTCTGGATGTACTGGCTGGAGAAGGAAGAAGAGCGTGGGGACATTCCCAGTCTCCAGAGCAGCAGCAGTGTCAGCCAAGTGCTTCTTGGAGCAGAGTCCCCCTGCAGCAGCCCAAGGGGGTGAGAGCCGTGCAGACAGCTCAGCAGTTCCGCCTGGTAATCTTGTTGGCTCTGCTGCAGGGGGGATCACGATTAGCAGCTCCTCATCTCCAGGGCACAAAGGAAACACAGAAGTGAAGCGAATTGTATAAAGCAAAAGGGCTTTTGCCACTTGAATTCCAGGGCAGAACAAAGCTTTCTTGCTGCTTTCAGGCTGCATTTGTGCCCTGGAGCAAAGCCTGGGACACGCGTGTGGTGCCTTCAGAAAACAGGGAAATGCAAATAACCCTCAGCCCCCTCTGCATGGGCTGCACACAGGCTTTACCCCACTCCTTCCCAGGAGCAGCAGAGCCAAGGAGCTGAACTGCTGTTGGAGCCTTTGGTGAGCTGGGATCCTGGTCCAGGGCAGCCTCTCATGGCCGTGAGCCACAGGGCTCTGAGGGACACCCGAACCAACAGCTGTGGCTCCACATTCCAGCTCTCCTGCAGGCTCCAGGACATCACCAGGGTTTCAAGTGATGCCCTGTGCTCTTCCCACTCAGCTGCTGCTGCGAGTTTCTGCACTTGGATTTATAGCTCTGCTCAGAACTCGCCCAAGACCCAGAGGATCGCTGCTCTCAGGGCTGAACTCTGAGGATGAATCCTACAGACTCAGCCTTCAGCTGCACAAACAGGACAGCTCAGGGCAGGAGATCATGGAATCACAGGGTCCCAGACTGGTTTGGGTTGGAAGAGACCTTAAAGACCATCTCGTTCTACCCCCTGCCACGGGCAGGGAAATTCCACTATCAGGTGTTACCACAGGTAAGGGGGCTCTGTGCTTTCCAGGGTTTCCCCTGTGCATTGGTTCCAGATGTAGCTCAGCATTTGGCAAAATCGGTCTTAAAAATCACCCTCACAGGACAGGAAGTGTGTGGAGCAAAAGCTCCCCCCAATGGTTCGAGACACAAGCACACAGCAGGATCCAGAAACACAGGCAGAAATACTGCTCCTCAGAAACTGTACCTGTGCTCAAGGCTTACATAGAACTGAAAAAATGAGATAAACTGAGATGAAACTTTATGCATTTATGTGTTTTGTGAATATATATTGAACTTTCCCCCCACTGATGGAAACAAGACAGCTGATGACTGAAATGCCTTAGGATTAGCTAATGATGAACCTGACCTAAAAGCAGTTTCATGTCAAATTGGCAGATCCCAGAATACCTCCAGCTGCTCTGGGTATAGAGGTTTTAATCCAAAATACAAGGAAATGTCTAGGCTAAAATGTCTATTTTGGAAAGAAAAGACAGGTTACTGAGAACTTCATTTCCTTGTCAGTCCTTTACTCAAACTTTGGCTGAATTAAAACTTGTGCTGAATTAGTTCATATTCAGGTCCTAACCCTGCAAGGGCCATCCAAGCCCAAGGAGTTCTGCTCTCGAGGAGCTCGTTGTTAGCTCGGGGTGAGAGGGTTTGTTTAACACTCACTCCTCCTGTGACACTTTTGGGGACACTCCCTCCCCAAAGCAGAGTTCCCGCAGAGAACAGACCTCACACCCTGCCCGAGGTGAGTTAATCCAGGTGTCCCGACTCGGCCAACACTGACAACCCTCACCTTGTGAGCCTGGTCCAGGGACTGTTTCCTGAAGTCCAGCTCATCGTCCAGGTAGCCCTTTTGCTTGCTGAACAGCTCCTGGGGACCGAGGAAGGGGCTGTCAGTGACCACCACGGCCCCGCCCTGGCCCCTCCCCGACCCCTCCTCCCCCGGTACCTTCTCGTTCTCCAGGTCCAGCATCTTCTGCTGCAGCGCGGACTCGGTGACCTCGATCTGCTGGAGCCACTGGGGAGCAGAGAGCAGAGCCCGGCCTGAGCAGAGCCCCGGGGAGCCCGGGTGTGTCAGCACAGGGCAGGCACTGACTTCAGTGACAGAGGGACATTAACTCTATCAGTGTATTTTTCTTTTCTGTACATTGGAGATGGAAAAGAGCCGTATTCCAAAGCCTGCCATCACTCTGCCAGCTCAGTAACATTTCAAATTCAGCAATGTCTGTCCGCAATGCTGGAATGTTACCTTTACTTTGGCAAAACCCAGTGCAATTCCACATAAAGCACCATGGCTTTCGGTGTGGAGCTGCCATCTCCATCAGCAGTGTGTGCTCTGAGGGGCCAGATGCTTCCCAGACCCTCCTGCACCGAGGCCGACGCCGTGCTCGTTACCTTTTCGGCCAGCGTGAGGACGGTCCTCGCCTGGATGATGACCACCTGCTCTTCATTGGTCAGATTCTGCACCAAAAGCAGAGCACAATTACAACAAGTCCCAGCGTCCCATTATTAACCCACTACTTGGGCTACTGCTGTTTAAATAAATCTGAAATTAAATATGATCGAGGAACAATAAACTAAGGCAGAGAAAATTAATATTGTAATATAATATCATTGTAAAACCCATTGTCAGTATTCATACCAAATCCTTATCTTACATAATTCCTCTAAAATTCTTGTATTTACCAAAAAGAGAGGTGACACTGGACCTATTATTACCCACCAGGGAATAAACACACAATTACACAGGACAAGATCAAGCTCAGCACAAAGAGATGCAGTGTTCATCTCATGCACAATCCTCACTTTGTGCAGCCAAGTCAGGATTTTGGGAAGCATTCGTTGAGATGTTGGCTATTCCATCCATCTTTTCTTGCTTTGCCAAAAAAATCAAAGTACTGGAACTGGGTTTTGCATTTCATCCCAAACGTCAGTGTGACCACAGGTACAGCAGGAGAAGGGAATCCCCTCGGCCGGGCCTGGCTCGTGCCTGGGCGCTGGCTCAGAGTCAGGAAGGTGTGGTCAGGGTGACTGTGGAGAGCTCAGTGTAAGGCACTGCTGGGGACAGGGGCAGGGCTGTCCAGCAGGGACTGAATCAGAGAGCCACAGAATGGTTTGGGTTGGAAGGGACTTAAAAGCCCATCACATTCCCACCCCTGCCATGGGCAGGGACACCTTCCACTATCCCAGGTTGTTCCAAGCCCCATCCAACCCGGCCTTGGACACTTCCAGGGATCCAGGGGCAGCTACAGCTTCTCTGGGTACCCTGTGCTGGGGCCTCCCCAGCCTCAGGTATTTATAGGTCTGGTAATTCCAGGCTGTCCCGTAGTCCTGGGGATGGCATTTTCCTGGTATCCAACCTGCCCAGAGTCCCAGGGGAGAGCTGGGGCAGCCCAGGTGCACAGCTGTGAGATCAGTGGGGACCTTTCTGCAGCCCCAGTGCTGGTGGTGGGGTCTCCCAGGAGGACCTGGAATAGCTGAGGGCTCTGTGAGACCTTGGGCCGGAGGGGGGCTCTGCTCCCCTCGGCTCCTCACAGCCCTGGGGCTCTGCTGACAGAGGAGAGCACAGGAAAAAATACACAAGGACATGTTTATCTTCCATGAACATAACTGTATGTGCAATTATGCACTGCCACTTGCTGAAGGAGAAACACTTTCAAGTTTCTTATTATTTGCTTCCCCTTTTCATGCTGCTGTTGTAACTTTTTGTTTAATATCCTGGTTACTATCAGGGGTTTATGGGTTATTAGATAAAATCAAAGCACACAGCTGCTGAAATGCAAAAGCAAAGCAAATGCAGAGCAAGCAAATCAAGAAACCGTGTGTGACCAGTGGCCAGAAAACACCGAACACCAACATCATTTTCCAAATAACAGAAATATTAAAAGCAGTGTGGTGACACCGAGCCAGTGCGTTTCACTCTTCAGTGGCAGCAAGACCTTAAAAAGGCAGGAAATGCTTCGCTCGTGGCCCAGAGCAGAGGCAGGACAGGCTGTGCAGCACCAAGCCAGGCGGCTTTGCTCCCTTCTCACGAGCACAGGTACTCCCCAAAGCATGCACAATTTATTAAAGGAACATACACTTACGGCGTTATCCCCTAAAATGTCCAACTTTTTCATCAGCTCTGCTACTACTATATCCTGACAAGAGAGAAATGGAGAAGCAGGAGTCAGCACAGAGCATCTGGCATAGTGCAGGGAGAGGAGGATAGGAAACTAGAGTCCCTTACCGTGACACCTTCTGCCTCGCAGTACACCTGCAGAGGGCTCTTCCCCTCCGTGAAGGGGCCGTGGTGGAAGTTGATGGCAGGGGAACGTCTCTCTCTCTCCTGGAAGGACAACCATGCCTTGGTTACCCATTCTGCTGCGTCACACCACAGCAGCACGGAATGGTTCGCGTTGGAAGGGACCTTAAAGCTCATCCCATTTCACCCTCCTGCCACAACACAGCCACAGCAACCTATCAAGAAACTGGTGGTGGTCCCTGGGTGTTTGGGGTTTTCCTCTTTTATCAGCACTTTGCATGGAGCCCTTTTGCCTCAGCTCCTGCAGTGTCCCTCTCCAGAAATCCCCTGTTCCCAAACCTGCCGTGCCCCGGCCCTGGCTCGCACAGCCCAGGGCAGGACCGTGCTCACCTCCAGCTCCAAGATCCTGAACTCCAGCAGCTCATTTTGGTCCTTCACGTCCTGGACATCGTGTTTCAGACGAGCTTCCTCGGCTTCCATCTGTTTTATCTGCAAAATACATAAAGCAGCACGTCCTTAGCACCGTGGGCAGCAGCATTCCTCATCCACGGCACACGGAATGTGCCGGGACAGAGATGGGCAGGGTGAGCTCCCGGGCTGAGCCCATCGCCCCGGGGTCAGGGTGAGAACTGAGGGTCCAAGCCCACCCCGAGGTCACCCTGAGCAGGGACACAGGACACCAGCCGTGGGGGGACACGGGGCTCTTCCCCAGGGCCACACCAGGACACACATGGGGCAACATGGAGTGCCAGAAACCCACTCTTCCCGCAGCTTTATAAGGATCTTGTACTAAACACGAATTATTTCCAGCAGAGCTGTGCAATACAGATTAGAATATTGCACCTTCTGCATCCCTCAAGCTACAGATATTATTTGGATATTACAAATAGAAAAGTTGAACACCTTTTCGACCAGTTCCTGGTTTCTTCTGTACAATGCCTGCTTCTCCTCAATCCACTTCATGTCCTTGGAAGAAAATGAACAACACTGGAGATGAAGCTGGCAACGTTTAGCACCAGCACAGAGCAAGTATTTCACTAAATCTCACATATAGAGGGGCAGAATAACACCGCAGGTGAAATTGCAATTCCATTACTTCCTAAAATAACTTCCTAAAATAAACTTGTCTAGATTATTTTAACAGATCTGTAGTGGTGGAATAGAAACATTCCAGTGATTTAAAAACTCTTTCAGGTAAAAAACTGGTTGGCATTAAAAGGGATATTCCCAGCTATGTGTCTACTATCAAATTTCTATTATGCTAAATACAAATTACATATTTCTATAGATCAGGCAAACTAAACCTTATTTGGAACTTAATCTCTTAGTCTGAGGAATACATAAAACCCACAAACCCCACAACACTCTTTATCAGCAAGAGCAGCAAGAAGAGGTTAAACTGGAAAGGCAATGATTAAATGATTTAATGTTATTTTACAGTTCTCAAAAACGTTTTCTGTTTATGTTTTTATTTTTGTTCTGTTTTTTTTTTTGCTTTGTTTGGATGTTGGGGTTTTTGTCTGGAGAAATGCTACACAAGCTGGAACCAGCCTGGGAACACTTGTGGTTCCCCAGCAGGGAGGTGGGGAAGGGTCTGGAGTCAGCATTACCTGTCCCTGCTCAGCCAGAGCCTTCTCCAGGTCTTCTATCTGAGCCTGGGAACGGTGAATTTCTGCTTGGAGCTGCTCACGTGTCTGTGGGATACAAAGGAGAAAGGAAAAAAACCCCAAAATCAATAAATAATAATTCAAAAATAAATCAAAAGTAAAAATAAATCAAACTTTCTCCAAAAGCTAACACGGGTACAGAAAATACTTAAAACATCAAATGCTTTAAACAAATGATTTTGAAAGTCCTTTGGCAGAAGAAATTCGCATCTGAGCACAGAGTATCAAATAATTAAGTGTAATCAAATGAAGTCTGGGAGATAGGATAATGATTTTGGGATTTAAGTCAAGATTAACAAAACAGCAAAGCAGAGTTGGCTCTCCACAGCTGGTCATGGCAGGCTGCAGCCAGCAACCCCCTGCTCTAGGACAACGAGAACATTTCTCCAGGAAAGCCATTTCTCCAGAAAAACCAATGAAAATTATTAAGGCACAATTCTGGGCACACCTGCTTCCCTTAAATCTGGGGCACATTAAAAAGCTCAGAACAGACCCCACATTACAAACTGGCAAATTTCACCAATCTTTGTGCCTTTAGAACCTTATCTATGACTTAGAACCTTTTCTATAATTTACTACCATACCTATTTTGTACCCATGTCATTTTTCACTATCCTTGTAGCTTCCTGCTTATTTAAATAAACACCACATTCCTACATGTGTTTTCTGGAGAATAAATGTAATTACTGTTAGCTGTTTCATTTGTTACATACTTTCCTAGAACATTTTTTTTCCTTGAACCATTTCTCTGCTATTTATCCTGTTATTTAAAGTGATCTTGTTTGCATGCTCCCTCACAAAGGTCCCTCCTTTGGCTCACTGTGGAAAAATGAAAATCAAGTCACTTTTCAAGCTGGGCATGTCTTGTTTCACTGTGATTTTCTTTCCCTAACACTTCAGAGCAGCTGCTCATTCCGGGAACACTTCTGGGAATGTCAGTTCTCATGCATTACAGCCTGACCCACTCTAAGTGTTCCTGGGTAACACCTCCACACAACAGAAGTGGCACCAAATTAAGGCTCTGCAGGTACATTTCTCCTGTTAAACTGCAGCTGTTTGCTCAGAGCAGAATTTGTCCTGGCAAACCCTTCAGAGAGTCACAGAAGGGTTTGGGTTGGGAGGGACCTTAAATCTCATCCCATTCCATCCTCTGTCATGGGTAGGGACACCTTCCACTATCCCAGGTTGCTCCAAGCCCCGTCCAGCCTGGCCTTGGACACTTCCAGGGATGGGGCAGCCACAGCTGCTCTGGGCACCCTGTGCCAGGGCCTCCCCACCCTCCCAGGGAAGAATTCCTTCCCAACTCCTTGTAAAATACAACAAACTCCTAACAAACGCAACACTTCAGGCCCTGAGCCACAGGGGCTGCGTGAGGCAGGCAGGCAGAATAGCACGAGGCACTTTGCAATTTAATTAACAGGCAAAATCTCAGCTATAAGCCTTCTAAACATTTCATGAGGAATCATGTAATCTCTCAGAGCCCAGAAGGAATTAAAGACCACGCATTATATATTTAAGGCTATCTGTCCTAGTACTTTATAGAAAAAGAGCTTAATTTCGAGGATTTCCCATAAAAATTCTCTCTGGATTTCCCTTAAACTGATCAGAGGTGAAAAGTCCCAGCTGCAGCCATGGTGGATCCTCAGGAAACCCTTCCCAAGGCATCAGAGCACCGGAGCCGCCGGCCGAGCCCCAGCGAGCTGGAGAACAACCCGAGCAAGTACAGTTGGATCCCCGCCCCCCCCCCAACAATTCCGACCCTTTATTTCCATGTAATATAAGCCATGTAGACCTTAACTTCTCGTTCTGCATCCAAGGTGCCCCCGACCTGCTCCTGCAGCAGGGCGTAGGCGCGCTGCAGGGCCTGGTACTCCATCGTCAGCTGCCGGAAACGCAGCTCCGTCTCCTCCTTGGCCATGCCCTGCAAACGAAAAAAAAGAGGGGATTAGGTTTGTTTCGTCTTAAAAGTGCCAAAATTATCGCTTTCAAAATGTAATTTGGGAAGCATGGTACTAAAAATCTTGGTTATGTGCCCTCAAGCTACTTGTCCTCTGTCCCCTACACCTCTCTTGCACACATTTACCTCCAGAAAATGCAATACAGAAATAAAAATATAATCCCTGCCTTGGAAAGATAAAAGCTTGCCTTCCATATAACACACACACTAATGAATGCATCACCCTTTCTTAATGTAACAGGGAAAATCATCACGGTAAAGGTGAAAATACAGCTTTCTTTAACAACAAAAGGTTTCCAATTTGGAAAGGAAGCCAAGCCTGACAGCCTCACTCAATTATTAAAACACGAATCCAGAGTTAATACTTGCAGAAGGGGTGACAGCTACATGAAAGGAGCCCTTCATCTTCTTCACCCTCCTTGCAATATCCAGTATGGAACGCTTTCATGTCAGGCTGACCGGAATATTTCACTCAACATGAAATGGAATTACACTGCTGGGTGCATGCCTCAACTTCCCATTAGCTGAACAGGGGGAAAAATGTCAATATGGGAGTGAAAAATAAACAGGCTCATACATATACAAATACATTCAGATGTCCTGCAGTGCAGCACACACCTGGTAACCACCATGTGCCTTTCATGATGGAGTTAGGAATTCTCCAGGTTCCCTTTTAGCAGACCTAACCGCACCCCATGGCACAGGGGAGCAATTCACCAGCAGCCAGTGCACCGTGAAAAGGCTGCACGTCATCAGTGGCAATGTTTGTTCACTACAAGATTCTTGTTAAGCCCAGAACTGTGTAATGGTCCAGTGATCTGACACACGCTGGGGAATGCATTTGTAGGAAAGCCCTGTGAAATACAGGGAATAATCCCTTTAATTTGTGTTATGTTTGTGTGCTCTGCACTCAGAGCCTCTGGAACAGCCCCGATCTCCGGAGCCCAGCCAGGAACCAGCCTTTCCCTGGAGCCCAGAGCTTTAGGGGGATACTCCCTTCTCCTTCCACAAACACAGACCTTACTGCTCTGTGCTGGGGTCAGAATGGCAGAGCACCTGGCCCAAACTACACGTGCCCAAATCTGCAGCCAGGCTCAGAGTGAACAGATCTGCCAAGGGCTGGCCAATGTGTCAGTCTTTTTAGACCTCTGACCTACAAACCCACCATAAATTTAATATTCTTAGGATATAATGTTTCCAGCTTGGCTAGAAGTTGTGAAATGACTGAAGACCTGAGATCCAGAGATACTTACCAACATGCACAGTATCAAATTTAACATAAATGTTTGATTTTCTGGTCTGAGGTGACAGAATGATAGAAGAGATATGACAGAACAGAAGTGATAGAACAATGATAGATAGAAATGACAGAATGGACCAGGAATTTCATTAAAAATCAGTAGCAAGGTTACAAACCGAAATCACAGAGATTTTTGAGCAGTACCTCTTCCAAGTCATCCTCAGGAGTGCAGGGGGTCTGGTCCGTGCGGTCGGTCTGGTAGGAGATGGAGGAGCCGTCGGACTCCAGGGAAGCCTCTTCGTCGTAGCCGTAGAACGTCTCCACCACCGGCTTCTGACGGACACGGGGGTCAGCGGCACAGCCAGGGCACAGCACCAGCCCCGGCCCCCCAGAGCTGCGCCTCGCTGGGGTCTGAGCACAGGCACCTGCAGCAGCCTCAGCTCCAGGCTGCTGGGAATCCCCACTCCGCTGCTCCGGGAGAGCTGGCCCAGTTCTGTACATGTGTTTATGTGAAATCCTCCACCCCACGACAGAGCTCTAACGGAACCTCAAACTATTCAAATCCCTGAACTGACACATTTGTGCAACCTCCCAGCCCTGCCTTTTAAAATGTGTTTTCCTTTCCAATTTCTCCATGGCCAAGCACCCTTTTTATTTGGATTGTTCACCTCAGCGTGAGGGGAGAGCTGTGTACTGAAATGTCTTTTAATCCATTGTCATCACCACAGAGTCCCTCCTGTCAGCACCACAACTGTCACATCAAAAGTCAGATTTTCAACAAATATTCTACTCTATTGAAAACTTGAAGTTAATCACCACAGCAAAGTGTTTATGGTTTGAAGAAATCCACTTTCCACTCAAGGCTGCTTTTTGTTTAAAAGAATGAGGGCAGTGGTGGTAAACAAAGATTTACTGTAAATGCTTGAAAGCCAAAGACAACACTTTACAGATCTAAAGACATTTTAAATTAATGATTTACAAAAACATATTTAGATTTTGGCTTTTGGTTTTAATTTGCAGTCGGTAACTTTTAAAGGAGGATCTCAGAATCCCAGAGTGGTTTGGGTTGGAAGGGACCTTAAAGCCCATCCAGTCCCACTCCCTGCCATGGGCAGGGACACCTTCCACTATCCCAGGCTGCTCCAAGCCTCGTCCAGCCTGGCCTTGGACACTTCCAGGGATGGGGCAGCCACAGCTTCTCTGGGCAACCTGTGCCAGGGCCTCCCCACCCTCACAGCCAGGAACTCCTTCCCAATACCCCATCTAACCCTGCCCTCTGGCAGTGGGAAGCCACTCTCCCTTGTCCTGTCATTCCAGGCCCTCGTCCAAAGCTCCATCCAGCTTTCAGAGAGAGACAGAACGTGACTCTCTGGAAGGTCTCATTGAGATTTTCAGGATGACAGGAGTTATCTCCCATCGACCTCAATTAGTTATTCATAGATTCATTAGCTCCAGTCTCACCCTAAATCTTCATCCATGGATCACAGCATGCTTGCAGTCCCTGACATTAAACCTCACTGTGTCATTCCAGTGTTAATATTTACATTAACACCCTGCCAAGCACTCATTAACCAACACTTCCTTTTCCCTGAGCTCTAACCAGCAATTTTCGCATGTTACTAAACTCCATCATGAATTATTTACAACACACACATGTTTTCAGGCAGCACCATTAGAAGAGCTTTTTGAGCTGTGTTAATTCATAAAATTTGTCTCCTCTTAAGACAACTACATCCCACCAAAGTCCCAGAGAGTAAATGCAGAGCCTGAAAAGGCTCAGAATTCGTGATGCAAACAGGTTCCCTGCCCTCCCAGATTTTTCCTCAATATCCCAATACAGTCTGTGAATGCCCCTGAACTACTTCACCCAAATTTAAGCTTAGGACCAATCCCAGCATTGCCCATCAGCATGTCGCCATACAAGGTTTTGTTTTTTACCTTAGGAATCCTTGTCATTTTTTTCCTTTGCTTCCTGAACCTTAGCAGCTTATCACGTTCCTGCAAGAATCAGAGACCTGTGTTAGCTGTTTTCAGAGAGCAGTTATTTAAATTAACTACAAGGAGCCACTGGGGAAGGAAGAGACAGCAATGTCACCGCTGGCCACTGTGCCACGCTGTCACCAGCCGTGGGTTATTTACTCCAACATCTTTCAGGTTTGCCATAGACAAGTAGCAATTGCTCTTTATGTCCATGGAAATGGAACTAAAATCAAGCTGATTGTAAGAAACACAACGCACTGACAGCTTGGATGTCACCTTGGAGCTGCTCCGGGGGTGACCATGGCACTCCAGCCCTTGCCCTGGCTCTGCTCCTGCCCTCGGCTCTGGTGGTTGTTGGTGCCTTGGAAGGTGCATCTAACACCCCACTGCACAGCCCCACTGCATAAAATTCAGGGGCTCTTTGAACTCAGCACTTTCAGACTCAGCTCCTTCTCTGAGGATCTGCAGGTTCCCTTTGCCTCTGGAAAAACGTTTGAGCATTTACTGCTGTCAACCATTTTTTCCAGTCAGAGGAAACTACAGAGTCATCAATTCCCCAGGTTGGAAGGGAACTTAAATATCACCTTGTTCCACCCCTGCCCTGAACAAGGACACCTTCCACTATCCCAGGGTGCTCCAAGCCCCATCCAGCCTGGCCTTGGACACTTCCAGGGATGGAGCAGCCACAGCTTCTCTGGGCAACCTGTGCCAGGGCCTCTCCCCCCTCACAGGGAAGAATTTCTTCCTCTTCATGGAGTTTGGTCAATTTTTTACAGTACTGAGAAAAAAGTCTGTGTTCTGGACTGGCAAAGCCCAGGATTGAAGGGAGGGAAGTTCTAAAGGGGAAGCCCTCAGATCTTTCATTTTACCCACTTGGTACAAGGATCTGATGACATTGTGGGACACTGAGAATGTGCTGCTCCCACGAGCTCGGTGGCAAACCCCACTGCCAGCAGCAGTGGCCGAGGAAAATCAATCACTCATTGCTTGGTGATGGGAACAGGACATCCCATCAATACCCATCAGCAGGGTAACTCCACAACATCCCTGCTGACCACAACACAGGCATGGGCCGGGTAAGGGCAGGGCTGAGCACACCCCAGTGTGGGTGACACAAAGCCAGGGGCAGCCAGAGTGAAAAAATGCAGTTCCAAGGTGACAGAGCTGTCCTGGAGATGGGGACAGTTGCTCCCAGCCATGGGGGCAGGTGGTGGGATTAAAGCTTTCCTCCACTCTGTCACTGTGTCTTTCTCTGGTGAACAACTGCTGGCAGAATATCTGCTCTGAGCAAACCCCTCTGTCAGCTCACTGCTGAACGGAGATGGAAGGGAGAATAAATACAGTATACCCCGCCTGCTTCCCATGAACAGCAATTTAAAGCACACAAGGATGAGGATGAAGTTAATGTCACTCTTACCATGACACTCTTCACATAGCCAGCAGTCTCCAGGGTCTAATGGAAAAGAATGAAATAACATCAGTAAGTGGACAGGCTTAAAAAGAAAGGAAAGAAATAAAAGTTATTTTCTAGAGGAGCATTATGATTTTGGTGTTTTCTGTTTCCAAAGACTGAGAACGTGTTAACACCAAAGCAAAACCCCAAGCCCAGGGTTGCAGACCACCCCCTGTACACAGGAATCTTTAGACCCAATGGTGTCTCCAGCTGAAGGAGCTCAGACACTTTCCCCCATGGATCTGGCCACCAGCACATCCACAGACATGGTTCTGTCATGCCAGTACAGTGCAGATTGAAAGGGTTTTTCCAAACACCACAACACAGACAACTTATATTACTACTAAACACAGAAATGCCTGCCAGGTTCCCCTGCTGCCCACTGTGCCCATTAGCTCCCAGAGTCCCATCAGCTCCTAGAACCCCAGTAGCTCCCAGAGCCTCATTATCTCCCAGAACTCCATCAGCTCCCAAAGCCCCCTTAGCTTCCACAGTCCCATCAGCTCCCAGAGCCCTCAGCATCCCTTCCTTGGGCTTCCTCTGCTCTGCCCTTGGTCACTCTCACATGACAGCAGCAGGGTTCCATCTTACCTTTGAGAGCTCATCAATGATGTTTTGCTGCTCAATAACTTGTAGTCTCAGGAAATCCACTTCTCTTTCTTCCTGGCTGTGGTCAAGGTCATTTAAGGAGCTTGGTCTCCTTATTGCTCCAGTTCTTTGCCTCTAAAACCCAAAAGCCACAGAGCAGAAGAGGAAATGATCAGGAGGCTTTGCCAAAGGACTCGTCTAACCCTCCCCTTCCAGTGAGTGGTGCATCTCTCTAATGGCTGTCCTGGCAGCTCTCCTGCTCCCCTTTTGCTGAGCACATCTGGGCTCCAAACGTGCCAGAAGGTCCTGCTCCTCCAGCTGGAAAAAGGGGCAGAGTCACAAGTGCAGATTTCCTAAGGATTACGAGGTGATTCTGGCAGGAAAGTCGAAGGTGAATCCTGGAATCACAGACTGGTTTGGGTTGGAAGGGACCTTGCTGGAATGGGAGAGTTTCCTATGGAAGCTGTGAGTTTGGGCCAATGCCTGACTCCCTCAGCCCCGCCAGCTCCGAATCCCACGCTGTCCCAGGAGCACAGACACTCACCATCGCGATGTTTTCTTGCGTCACAAATTTCAGTTTATTTTCCATTCGACGTAAGGCATGTGACAACTCCTCATTCTTCCTACTAAGGCGTTTGTTTTTGTCCAAAATGGGCTTATACTGACTCTCTGCTTCTCTGAGACGTTTCAACTGAAAGACAAAGAGAAAATTAACACCTCTGGAGCTTTGTCATCAAATATATTAAACATTCTCTTTAACTATCACACTAGCAGTATTTTCTCCTGATGCAAACCAGAGTTGATCAAAAACTCTTGGTATTTTCCACTGGGAAGAGGTCGTTCCTACTTGATGAGATATTCAATCTGTGCAACAAATGTTCCACGTGGGGAATGTATTTATTTTTAAAAAGAAATAAAAATAATTCCGGCTAATGCCACCTCAAAAATCTGTTGTTGTACAAGCCCAGAGGGGTGTGACGCGGCCCAGCCCCAAACGCTGAGCTGAGGAGGAGGCAGCCCCTCCTGCCAGGGTTTCCAAACAGCACAGCAGAAAATAGCTGGGTGTTTCTGGGACACGGCACGGCCCTGGCAGCACACCCACAATTCCCCTCGGTGCTGCACTGACCAGCTCGTTCCTCTCCTCCGACAGCAGCGCGTTCCGGTCCTCCAGCTTCCGGATGATGCCGCTCAGCTCCGCGATTTTCAGTTGGAAGCGCCGGGCATCCTTTTCATCCAACTGCTGTTCCTAAAACAAAGATCAACTGCAAATAACTGTTCATAAGTGTACACGCAAGAGCACACTGTCAAAGCTCAAACCCTTTCTTATCCCAAATACAAACATTTTACAACTTTATCAGGTAGAGTGTAACCCACGGGACCCGACTGACCATGGAAAGCTGCAGGATGAGACCAACGGAAAGTCAGGAGTGGAAATGTAACAAAGAATGCAAATGCAGAGGTATGTATGTGCATAGGCATATGCAAATACAAAGTCACAAATGGTAAACTTGGAAACAGAACAGAAAATATCAAGACTGAAGGCCATGTTCCAATGATGCCACTGTTGAACTGAGAGCTTCAGACACATCGCCCACTCTGAGGCCTTGGTCATGAGAAACTGATATTAAAATTACTGAATTACTGAATGGGGAAAATCCACGCAATTGTGCCACCGAATAAGCTCTTCTTCCACAAAGATGTGGCCCTTATGGGGTCCTAAAGGTCACCCCTATGGGGTCCTAAGGCCATAGGGGTAGCACTTTATCTGAGTGAAAATGCTTAAATCAAATTAGAAATGGATAGAGGTATAGGTAGATGTGTTCTCATTCAGAATCAGAGAGGAGTTACAGCTACTGACAAACGTGACAGACTTTTCCCCTTCTCTATGACTTGTTCTGGTCTGTGGCAGAAGTCGAGTACAACTCGAAAGAGGCAAATTAGTGCCCACAGTGCTGGTGGCACTTTTGGGAGGTCTAGGGTTCCTCATTCAACAGGTGCAGGAGAGGCTTGGGCCAAAGAATAAAACAGATTGGATTGCTCACGTATAAGTTTTACACTTGTACTGAGAAAATCAAGGCTGTTGCAAAAGAAATCTTGATGAGGATCAGCAATGAAGACGACCTGCACATGTCAGAGGCACGAGGTCAGTTACCCGAGGGGTTTTCAGAGCAAAGGGAGGCCAAAGCAGGAAGGTGCCAGAGTTACATTGAAAAAGCCCCTGTGGAGGGGTGACTCAAATCAAATGTTCTGGGTATTGCAGAAAATAAATAGGAGAGAATAGGCTGGGAGGTCCTTGATTCAGTTTGTGTCCTGCTGACGCTGAGAGCACCAGGCAGCAGGAAAAGCAGGGCCAGCAGCGGTGTCCCAGGAGGCTGAGGGGTTTCCATGCTCCGACTGCCTTCCCCATTCCCTCTGGCACTGGCCTCGTGCATCTGCTCCCCAAGCCCCCAGCTCACGCTTCCGAGAGCTTGCACACAAACAGCACTTGGTGAGAAACGCATTTGCATCGTTTGTTGGCAGAATCGTGTCAGACCGTCAAACTGAGGAGGGTGGCTGAGCATGGTACAGTGAGGAAAAGGAGAGAAAGAACAGAAGAATTTCACCCTGCTGACAAAACCAAACCAAACCAAACCAAACCGAGCGGGAAACAAAACGACAGAAAGCAAAAGCTCTCCCATGGCGAGGTTTGATCGGAAATCTCCACGGTTTGGATAAAAGCAAGAGCCCGGAGCAGGTGCCTCGGGGCTGCCCTGCACAGCCATGGGACAGCTCTCGCTCCAGGGCGCACTCATCAAGATTCTGTCACTTGGTGCCATTTGGTCGCTCGTTTAGGTGAAACCACGTGAAAGTGCTTACGGGGCTTCCCGAATGATCTGAAGCGTCTCCTGCACCACTTGCATAAGGAAGTTCCCGCTTGGGGCTGCTCAGATGCCGGTCAGACTCTTTGAGCTGGGACAGTTGTTCATCTAAAGCCTCTTTTTGGAGCTGCAGTCTCTGAGCATGCCCGGCTCGCACCCCTAACTCTCTCTCCAGCACGAAGACTGCTCTGTCCTTAAACTTAATCTCCTCCATCTACAAGGAGAACAGAACACAGTCACACAGGCGGCAGCAGCACCCCAGCACCCCCACGGACACAGCGCCGCTGCCCTGCCACCACAGCACCAACGGGCGCCCGACAGCCAACACCGCGCTGGGCCCCGCAGGAACGCCGCCCCCCTCCTGGGGCCACGCGGCAGGACATCTCTTTTTCAGCAGGAATTTTGTCATGAAAATCATTGGGAAATAGCCCATCACCTTATCACCATTTCGGAATACCTTAAAAAAATTAAAACTTGACATTGGTATCACAATTTGATGGGTTCACTCAAACATTTTAATGATTTTGCAGCATTTGGCTTGATGTCACCGGTGGAAAATCTGGATTCATAATTTTTAAAGAGAAATATTGAAACCTCAGTATCCTTTAAATTTTCAGAATTCCTAGAAGGAATGTGAATTTTTTTAAATTCTATTTTCCAAAAGTCTCCCATGTGAGCAATTTAATTATTCCCTTTCCATGAGAGGTTTTGCTTATACATAATAAACGTTATGCAAAATCATTAAGTGCTTCAATGACAAATGTCCAATGACCTCTAGCTCTCTTCTTCCCTGTTTGCCTGTGCTGTTCACATTCCATGGGAACAGCCAGGATCCAACCCCTGGCGTCTGGTTAGAGTTCACCAGGGTGGTTGGGCCCTGCCTAATGATGGAAAATCTCTAGTGCCAGCCCCAGTGGCCTTGGGCACTGTGCTGCTGCCCAGCACTGCAGCAGGATCTCCGGCTCTTCCCACCTGGATCCCGCACAGGCACATCATCCATGGCTGCAAAGCATTGATTACACTCCCACACCATGTCTTACAGACAAGGATTCTACTGAAAGAAAGCAATCACATCCATCCCCTCAAACACAGGATTTTTGGCATCAGTTTTTGAGACTTCAGACATTTAATTCCAGTGATCAGTTTTTAAACCTGGCCTGCTTGAAATAAGAACAGTTTGCCCTGTAAGAGCTGTGTTAATACTTTTATCTCTGCTTTGCCTGTAAACCTGGAAAAAAATGACATTGGGAATCAACAGTCAGTCCAAGGACTTTGTTTCCAGCCACTGCCAACATGGCCCACCCTGGGGAAAAGCAGGTGCTGGCAGGTCACAGAGGTATCAGGAAACTAAAATGGAGCAAATGAAATGTATTTTGGGTGCCATTGACTGAAGATCCTTTCAGCAATGTCCATGAAGGCAGTGTCTGCTGACTTGGCATGAAACAAAGACAGAGGTGCTCCTGAGCACCTGAGGTCTTTCTGCTAAATGCCTAATGAGGAGAAATCTAAATGCATGTACAGATGAAAAGGCAACACATCACCAAATGATTATTGGTTTAAAATAAGCAGAATATTGGGTAGTTGATTCCTATTTATATGGAAACAAAGACATGTTACAACAAAGGCAACACATGAAATTGGGAGGAACAAAGAAACAAGAAAACACAAAACATTTCACAGCATTTCACTAATGGTTCATTTTGCAGGAAAAAAAAATCCCTAAACATAATCTTCATAAACCACAAGGAAACATCAGCATTCCCATTTTCCTTCACATGAACAAATTCCTGTACACGAAACATGCACAACAGTTTGGCGTCTGCAGCCCCCTGTTACACAGAGACGCTGCAGAGACAGCACACATGGAAGGGAGCATCCCTCTGGAAACACGTCCCTCCGCACACGAACGAAAGGAAGGGAAGGCAGAGCGCAGGGCCCGTCAGAACTCACTGGCAGCAGCGAGGAGGGTCGGTGGGCACAGCCCCGGGCGCGCCCAGCCCGGCTCCATCCCGTGCTGGCGCTGGGCCGGCGCTCTCGGGGTCCGGTCCTGCTCCCTGCGCTGCCTGCCGGCTCCGGGGCTGGGGAGGGGGCGGGAGCACCCACCCACCTGCGCCACTCCCGCTCCTTCCAGGGGCTGGCATGAATATGGATGTGCCTGCGCTCGTTCACGAGCAGCCCCCAGCACAGCCGGGGACGCGCACAGCGGCCGTGGCAGCGCCCGCCAGGTCCCACGAGCAGGGGGCTTTCAGCCCTCACTCTTTTCAACGT
Organism: Ptilonorhynchus violaceus; assembly: GCA_013397565.1. Lineage (NCBI taxonomy): Eukaryota > Metazoa > Chordata > Aves > Passeriformes > Ptilonorhynchidae > Ptilonorhynchus > Ptilonorhynchus violaceus. Next base: position 520,336 of record VZRJ01001582.1, on the reverse strand, counting down.
TTTTATTTCCACCCTGATTCAAACCCAATGTGTAGGATCCTGGCTGGGAAATCTCTCCCTGCGATGTTCCTGGGGCCTTTGCAAATTGACGGACGCCGTCAGAAATGGCCTTTGAAGCCGCCAGTGCCTGGGATCAAAGCCAGTCCCCCGGGCACGGGGCACACAACCAGGAGCATCCCTGTCCCCCGTCCCCCCTGTCCGGGTGGAGCTGCTCCAGGGCAGACACAGCTCCCCGCGGCCGGAGCTGGCAATTTGGACATGTGAGGAGACCTGTCCCAGCCTCGACGGGACTGCCAGGGTGCTGTGACCTGGCGGAGCAGCTGCCCAGGTGAGAGGAGAGGGGGTGGCCCTGGGGTGTGACACCCCCGAGAGAGGGTTTCAGGCACAAGGTTTCATGCCCTGCTTGTTCACCTCCCTTGTGCAGAGATAACCCCCACTGCCTCCCTGTCCCGGTGGTCCCTGACACCCAGCAGCAGCACCAGATTACCTCAGAATCCCAGAATCCCAGAAGGTTTGGGTTGGGAGGGACCTGGAAGCTCATCTTGATCCAACCCCAGTGTAACCACCCAATGCCCCTCGTAAAAGCCATGGATGAAGTGTGGGGTGCCCCAGACCTTCTGCTGGAGGCAGAAACCCCGCGCCCAGTGCCAAGAGCTTCCAAGCTCTTCCAGGGGCCCCAATGCCTCAGCCGTGTGTTTGGTGTGTTGGGCCCCAGCCCCAGCCCTGTGCCAGGTGTGTTGTAGCACAACAACAACGTGGTTACAGCCCAGAAAAGAGTAACTCTTGTTTAGGTTCACAGAGAAAAACATGTTTAAAACCTGGCCTGCGAGACACCAAAGGAATCACTCAGATGAGGAGGCTTCCTGACCCTCCTAAGCGTAGGAGTAATGTTGTCTGGATTTTATACACAACAAAATCCTTCAGCCCATGTTTAGTTGAAAAAGACACTGTTGTAAATGAGGGTCAAACCACAAATGACTAAAAAATCCACAGCTGGCAAAGGAATGATTCACCCTGAATGTGTGTCTACCCTTCAGGTCCTGAGCCACCTTTATAATCCCAAATATGGGGATTTCTCACCACATGAGGGAATCAAAAGAAGATGATAAAAACTAAATCAATCAGTAATAAAATTAATATTTAAAAAGTCAGCTTCCTACCCTTTTATCTGATCCCACCCTTTACATCAGACACCTTCACTAGTTTACCACTGTCTGACAGAGAGCTCAGGGTCTCTGTCTGAGAACACAGAGGTTCAGAACAGTGCTGAAAACCTTGATCCCCGCTTTGGCTGTGGGGTGGCATTGCCATGAGGAAGCCATGAAGGTCTCAATGTCCAGTGGTCTTACAGAGCTATTGGTGCATGTTATTAAAGCTTTTGGTACTCCTAATCAACTAAAGTTTATCTAAATTGAAAATAAGCACTCCTCAGGCTCTAACAAATCTCATTTCCTCAGTCTTTCTGTTTTCTCCATCCCCTGATAAAGGAGATAGGAGCAAGGAGGCTGCAGTGGCCATGGCTGTGCAGAACTTCTCCTTCCTGACCAACCTAGAGTTAATTAAAATGTAAATGCTCTTTACCACATTGAATTTTGGTCTCCATTTAGCAGACTTTGAGGGCAGTTAACCTTGGGGAACACTCCTGGCTGAAAGCTGCTTCCCTTGGCTGTGCACACGCTAACCGGGGAGTGCTCCTGCCCATACAAATGTAATTCAACAGAGCCATGGCTGAAATGCACAAACTGAAATTCAAAAAGGGTTTACTAAAATTAGAACTTCTCTCCGAAGGAGGCCGTTGCCACACGTACTTGTTACCATCTGCAGGGGAATTTCATCTCCTGCAGCCCCGTTCCGAGGGTTCCGAGCCAGGCACGGCGGAACTGGGTTAGCTGAACGTTTGGGGAGCTCACGCCCAGACACAAACAGCACGGGCCATATGTGCCAGCACAGCACATGGCCCAGAACAGCCGGAGCACACACTCTCAAACACACGTCATTCCCTTCCCCGTGCTGCCCACAGTGCTGGAAGAGGCTCAGCCATGCTCCATGGGAACGGGCCGAAGCCGTTGGCATCCACCCCAGCCCTGGAAATAACTACAGCAAAGAGCTGGAGTTTTCATTTGGTAAATACTCAGAAACACAGAATCACTGAGGCTGGAAAAGACCTCCAGGGTCATCGAGTCCAACCTGTGACCGACTCCCATCTTGTCACCCAGACACCAGGGCCCTTCCTGCAAGTGCCAGGAGCCACCGGCTCCCACTGAAATAACAATGGAGGCGTCACTGGAGCTGAGAGTGCTTGAAGCCACCCAGGAGGCACTCAGGGCTTGGTGAAACCATGGCATCGGGTCAGTTCATTGGTGCAGTGACCTAATCTGATTCTTTCAAGCAGGAATTAAAAAAAGGTTTTATTTTCAAAGGCAATTTGTAAAACATAGCATCGAACCACTCTATTCCTTATAACAAAGACCATATTTATTTTACAGCTTCTACATTTAATGCCATTAGTGGGGACTTCCCATGTGATGCAGCAAGTTTGTTAAGGATGTCCATTAGCCCCCCATCCACTGTGATGTATGAAATCAATGCACAAGTGATGCATGGTTAGAGAAGAAGGTACTTACACTGCAGGATATTTGAACAGCATCCATAGATCAGTTGGTTATAAATTACTTTAATATACTCTTCACAAAAATAAAATAACCTACAAAAAAAAGCTTAACAGTCTAAAGTCTGAGAGAAGAGGTGGCTAAATAAAGGTAGCGGACACTCCACTGCTGGTGTGCCAGCCCCTGCCAGGCCCTTTGGGTTGTCAGGGCTCAGGTGATGCTGTACCAGCATCCTACCAGGGCAGGAGGTTCTGCAGGTGCTATCTGCAGCATGCTCATGCTGCCAGGCTTTGGTTTGGGGCCACGCTGCAAGCTCTTTGGGCATATTAAGTTTTTTTTTAGGATTTGGATAATAGCCAAGGGGTAACGACTTAGAAGAGACGTGAATGGGTTTGTACCGGGACACCGAGTGCTGTACGGCAAACACACAACGATGGTGACGTCACATCAACACTGAGACAAGACCCAAACCACACACCATGAGAGCATGGGAGTGTCCCCATGGCCCTGGGAAAGGCAGCAGCAGCTCAGGGATACATTCCCTGCTCTCAGGAGTGCGGATCACAAGGAAAGGTGTGAGAGAGCAGTGGACAATAAACCCTCCTGAGCCCCAGCAGGTGCTGGTGCCCTGCCAGGCTCTCCCACAAAGGCTTCCCTGGCAGGGAGCTCCCTCTCACAGGGATCTGCCCCCTTTTCCAAGCACCATGACCCATTCCAGCCTCCCCAGCCGGTTCCCACATGTGCTGGAGGAACACTCCAAAGCCACAAGCATGAAGCTCTTGCCTTTGAGACTGGAGCTGCTGCGCCTGAGGCTCAAAGGTTGCATTAGGTGAGGGCAGGCTGAGCAGCCACACACACAAAAAGGGCCCCTGAGGATCAGGTCAGCGGGGCCAGGTGAGATCCCAGGCACTTGCTGAGGGAGGACCCTGCAGAGTCACTGTCTGTGGGGCCACCAGAGGAGAACCAGCCCCTGTCCTGGGGAAACCACCGGGGTAGGGAGCGGAATTCCCCCTGAAAGCCTTGCTGAGTGTGTAGGACTCAGGGGTGCAGAAAAAGAGCATTTTGGGATTGTGTAAGGCTCTTTAGGGGAAGTTCACAGGAACTAGCAAAGGCAGGGAAAGGGAGGGACCAGGGTGGATCAGCAAGGAACGCCTGGTGAGGAAACAGAGGCATAACCCAAGAAACATAACTGCTGTAGCATTCCCCTGACCAGCCAGGAACCTGAGGGCTCTTCCTGATAGCTTTAACATGAACAGCATTAACAGGGTCTGATAAATAAGTCTCTTACAAACCATCCTAATACTTCTAAAAACCAGTTTATCATCCCTGCCAGTGAATGCAAAACAGATCTGGAGCAAGCTCCAAAGTTTCAACACCCATCCTTATCCACTCAGCCGAGCCCAGCATCGATCATTTACTACCAGTGACATAAGTTAAGAACAGGAGCAGAGAGCGACACGTACCAGTCTGCGAATTTCCCTCTCGCACTCCCTCTTGATCCTGGTGATCTCCTCCTGGTGCAGGTGATACACACTCCTTATCTCGGCTGCCTTTATTTTGTCAGCTTGGATGACCATAGTGAGAGCCTCCTCCACTTGTTTCTTGGCCCCCTTCAGCTCAGAAATTTCCTGCTGCATTTTGATTTTCTCCACCTCGAAGCCCTTCTTGGCCTCCTCCTTGGCCTCGGAGAGCAGCACCGTTTTCACCTTGTCCGGGGCCCCGTCGCGCACGGCGTTCAGCAGGGTCTGCAGTCTCTGGATTTCATTATCTTTAATTTTTATTACTCTGAGCAGTTCAGCTTCGTGCTGTCTCAGAAGTGTTTCTCGAACAGCTTGGAGCTCTTTCATTTTGTCTTCATGAAGTTTGACTTTGAGCTCTGTGACCACCACGGTACTTTTGTGCTGTTCATGCTCCTTGATCTGCTTCACTTCCTGATTTTTCTCCCTTTCCAACTTGCTGACCTATAAGGAAAATCAAAAAAGTATAGTATTTTCAGTCAACCAAATGATTAATAAATATCATGATATTATTTAAAAATGGTACAGATCACTTTACAATATCCCACCTCAATGCTGCCTGTCTGTGTCTACAAATTGGTGGTAGCAAAGACCATTCTTTCACTACAGACTCATGTTTAATTCACATTTAGGAATCAGCCAGAGTCTTGTGAGTAAGTCTGAGTCCTTACTTTATTCTGCAGAAGCTCTCGCAGCACATCTCCCCCCTAAAATATGGGAAAAATCAGATGCCAAGCCATCGTTTTGGCACACTCAGGCACACAGACCAAACCTGCACGTGCACAGGCGAGACAAGAAAAGCTCCGTGCAAGCTCCTGTGAAGCCCCAAACAGCTCCATTTTAGCAGATGCTTTTTAAGCAATGAATTACTCAGTAGAAATAACTGACTGTACCTGACCACACAGGGCTCAAAAGATGTTTCAATTTAAAACCGTGCCATAAACTCTAAACAAGCCACAACCAGAAGTGGCTGTGAAGGACAGGGAGAAGGAAAACAAAGTCTTCAGCCTTAAAACTGCAAATGCTGCTTCACAGCAAAAGGATTAATAGATGTTCCATTTATATATGTGTGTGTGTTGGATTCATAGTCTAAAATGCCTAAGAATGATGCAAATCAATGGAAAAATGCAGACTATCGTTTTGTCCCTGCATGGTAACACGTTTCTATTCTAGAACTGAAAACCCCCCACAGTTTATTGTTGGAAACTGATTTGGGGGATTAGGGAAAAGCAAATAAATGTTCCATGCCCTTGCTGAGACATGATCTGAGGGCAAGAGCTGGAAGCTCTTAGAGCTGAGGCTCCAGCTCCATCAGCTGTCCCTCTCCCAAAGGCTCAGGGTGAAGCTGTGTCTCCTTGAAATTTGGGAATTGGCGCAGGAGGCAGAGCCGAGGTCTGGTATTGCACATCTGAGTAAGCAGCCAGTTTGAAGGATTTTGAGCTCAAAATCCAAATGAAATTAGTGTAAAGAGAAAGAGAAGAATCAGCAAAGAGAATTTTGACATTTCTGAGCTTTCCGAATAACACCAGATCGCACCCAAAGGAAGGGAAGCTGCCCCACCTTACTCTTCTCCTGCTGGAGCTCGATCTGGATGTCGGTGAGCTTGGCCCTGAGCTCCTCGTTGGCAGCCTGCAGGGCGGCCAAGGCGTCGGGCTTGTCCCCCCTGGCCCGGCTGCTGGAGCCCCTCTTGGCCATGGTGAGGCCGCGGCAGGGAGGGCGATGCCAGCCCAGCCCGGCCCCGCTCGCTCCGGCTGCTCCGCGCCCGCCGCGCCTCTACATCTTCTGCTGCCTGCGGGGGGAAGCACAGTCACAGCCCTGCCGGCGGGGAGGGACACCCACCGCATCCCCAGGGCAGTCCTGGATTCAGCACAGAATCACAGCACTGCTCAGGCTGGAAAGGTCCTCTAAAACCATCGACGCCAACCGTTCTCCCAGCACTGCCAAGGCCACCACTGACCATGTCCCCAGGTGCCACATCCACATGGCTTTGGAATCCCTCCAGGAGTGGGGACTCCACCCCTGCCCTGGGCAGCTGTGCCAGGGCTGGACAGCCCTTTCCATGGAGGAATTTTGCCCAATGTCCAACCTGAACCTCCTCTGATGCAGCTTGGGGCTGTTTCCTCTTGTCCTGGCCCTTGTTCCCTGGGAGCAGAGCCTGACCCACCCAGCTCCACCCTCCTGTCAGGGAGTGTCCTGTCCCTCCATCTGCACTGGAATTCACACAGTGCAGAGGATGTGGAACTCACACAGTGCAGAGGATGTGATGTTCAGGAGGGATATCCATACACCAGCCCCTGGCACTGCCATGGCTTGGAGACAGCGACCACTGGGAAAACTGTTCTCATAGAATCATGGAATCACAGGGTGGTTATACTATAAATTTCCATTAAAAAGTGCTCAGATTCGGGACAATATTTCCCACCTTTTCAATACCAATGTTGCTAATGTGGATGACAATGCTGTTGGGCGAGGACCTTCACTGCCTGGGTTTGTTCCCCATGACTCGCGGTCACACCACAGCGGAGCAGCACGGCCCCTGCCCGGCACGGGACAGGGGGCTCAGCAGGTCAGGGCAGCTGCAGTGAGAGAACAACAACAAATGGTAACAGCAACACAGCAACAAAACCAGCCCCCACAACAACAACAACAACAACATAATAGCCTGATTTGAATTCCTAGAGCAAAACCCTGAATCTATCAGGGAGAAAAGAGCTGAGGGAGGCAGCTGCTCTGGGGATATATAAATGGGATATGGAGCTGGGAGAGGGCTGAGAGCATCTTGGAGAGGGGTTGGAGTTTAGGAGGAACAGGACAGAGCTGCTGAGAGCCAGAGAAGTCAGGTAGGAAGGACAAGCAGTCACTACACATCAACACTGGGTCAGAGGGAGAGGGGGGAGGCAGAGACTTAGAGAAATAAGTGGGAGAATAAAGTAACATTCCTGATATTAATTGTCCAAACCAAGGTGGTACAAATAGTCTCAGTTCTGCTGTTTCTCAAGCTGGTGTCTGAATTTGTAGCCTGGAAGTTTCTATAAAAAGAAACATGTTTGGTTGAGCAAAGAAATAGAAATACATTAAATTTTAAAGATATCACCTGAAAAATCTATAACAGGAGTATACGTTCTTTGTATTTAATATTCTTGCTGCTTTGTGTAGCAGGCACAACACACCAATGGAGGTTTAAAACCCTCTTTCTTTATTGACAAAAAAATGGGGCAGCCTGTAGCCACAGGCACGGAGTTCTACCTGCTGCAACGAATAAGGCCTTTGTGCACATTCCAATTATTTCCTTAAAGGATTTCTTCCAAAGGCAGAGGCAGCAGTGAGCCAGGTTAGTCCACAACCTGAGGAAATGAGAAGCAGCGACCAACAAGCTTTAACTGCTTCCACTTGAATGGCAGGCAAATCATAATGTGAATGGTACAGGCATTTGTGAGAGTAATTGCTACCAGGATTCTTTCTGACAGACGAGGGCTGCGAGAATTTACATTTGCGTGCTTACAGGAAATAAAGCTCAGGAGCTGATTCTGTGGAGCAGAGTCCACTTGGTGGGAATTATGTCTGAGGTTGATTTGTAGAACCACATATCCTGGTACATCAGGTGTTTCAGTTTTTTATTTTCTTCAAAATGTTACGAAGGCTTAATGGTATGAATTGACACATTTCATGCCAAACATCTGCTCGGATCATCGAAGTCCAACTCCTGGCCCTGCACAGGATGGTCCAGGAATCCCCACCGTGCCCCGTAAACCATGTCATAAATGTCTTGTCCAGCGATTTCTAAGGAGTTACAGGGCAGCAGCCCGTGGAGGCAGGGGTGGAGCCTTCCCCCCTGCCTTTGGACACCAGTGGGGATGAGAGCACTGGTGCAGAAGTAGCAGTGCCCACCAGTGATGCTGCAGCCAGGTCTGGTCCCGGAGCCAGCAGAGCTCAGGCCCCGTGGCAGCCGCCCCAGCGAGCAGGGATGCACACGCCGGGTTCTTATTCCCTGGACAGCGATGGGAAATAGAGCTGCACAGGGCAAGGCAGCTTCCAGTGACACCCCCGACCTTGTGTGTGTGCGGGGGGACAAGTGTCATTGTTGGAGCCATGAGAGAGGTGTTTGTGCTCGCAGAGGGGCAGCCCTGCGGCGGAGCAGCCGTGTCTGCCGGAGCACGCCCCACGCGGAGCAGCCATCTGCAATCCGGGGCCCAATGCCAGCCTTGGGAGACTATTTATCGCAAATACGGGGAGAAAAACATTCCATGAGAACGTTCCCGGGCCAGCACCACCGTGCTGATACAGAAGCAGCCAGGAGGTGGTATCTCCCAAGCTGAGGGAACACAGAGCTGCTGCTCCCAGGGCGCGCGGGCTCTGCCCTCGCATCGGTGACACACGGGGAGCCCAGGAGGCTCCAACACCGAGCACGGACCCTCGGCAGGCCCCGACCCTACAGGGAACACAGCAGCTCCCTGGCACTCCCTCCCCACAGCGCTGGGCGCAGGAGACATTCCCTGGAAAACCAGGCACCTGCCCGCGGATTTTCCCTTTATTTTTCCAGTGACTTATATAGAAGGGGCGTCTATCAGACACATCACCTTAACAGAACAGAAAGGTCACCATATTTTTGATGCTGGGAGAATAGATTATGCATCTGATTCCTGGCATGTTTGATATTGAAAACAGCATCAATAATGCATCAGAGCTGCCTTGAGCAGGGCTCAGCGCTCCCTTTGCCTCCTGACTCACAATTCAGACATCAAGACTAATTGGGAAATGTGTTTTCTAGGTAGTAGTTGATGAAATGAATGTTTCAAAGCACTTAAAAATAAATGAATTAATCCCTACCTAGGGTACCAATATTTGAAGCAAAACACTGTTCTTAAAAATACGGAACATTTCCAACGTCTGCCACAGCCCTGTGAGCACTGGTGTTCTCTATTTTTGACAAATTGTTCTAATTAATTGGTTTAAACAAACCTTTTTGAGCCTTTGGTGCACCTCAAAATATTATAATAGAAAGAAGATGCAATACTGTCTATGTCTGAGTTCCCACTTCCTCGTATGGGTAATATCCATGTTCCATTTAGGATTGCACCAGTCTGTAGATCCAAATGCAAGAAAATGAGTTTTCCTGTGAACAGGAATTACATGCTAAGCCAAGGCAATCATGTCCCATGCTGGATTTGTGCTTTGGGTTTTATCCATATAAACATTTGCCACAAACAGTGTATCCCTCACTCAGCTGCAATGTGAGACGAAAACCTGCTGGAAATTACGTGGGAAATGGAATGAGCAGTGAGACCAAGAAACAATTGCCAAGACAGGTATTGTCCCATACACAGGGTTATGTTGTGTATTTCCTTCACACACAGAAGAATTGAATCCCAGAATCACTGAGGCTGGAAAAGCCCTCCAAGGTCATCGAGTCCAAGCTGTGCCCGATGCCCACCTTGTCCCCAGCCCAGGGCACTGAGTGCCACGGCCAGGCCTGCCTTGGACACCTCCCCAAAGGATGGGGACTCCAAACCTCCCTGTGCAGCTCCTTCCAATGCCTGACCATCCTTTCCATGGAGAAATTCCTCCTTGTCCAACCTGACCCTCCCCTGGCACAGCTCGAGGCCGTTCCCTCTCCTCCTCTCCCTGTTCCCTGGGAGCAGAGCCTGACCCCCCCCGGCTGCCCCCTCCTGTCAGGAGTTGTGCAGAGCCAGAAGGTCCCCCTGAGCCTCCTGTTCTCCAGGCTCAGCCCCTTGCCCAGCTCCCTCAGCCGCTCCTGGGGCTCCAGACCCTTCCCCAACTCCGTTCCCTTCTCTGGACAATCCATGAGGATTTTTTTTCCCTGCTGTTTAGATTGAGACTGGTCTGATAAAATCCTTTTTTTAAAAAATACAATCAGTGTGGGTAACTCAACCCAGACTTCCAAAGAGGCGCGTCTGACTCGTCCATGCTCTTGCCGAGGAAGCTGCAGGCCCCCCACACTGCAGGGTTAACGTGCTCCATTCCCTACAGTCGGATGGGTTAGAGCAAGTCCCCGTTCCCATGAGGGAAACAAACAATCAACCAACACTTCCCAGAGTGAAATAAGCTCGGAAACCTTTCTTTGATGAAATAATATCTACTTTAAATTCAAAATAATGCTGCCCCTCACCCCCAAACCCGACATGCAGTACCGAGCCTCTGCAGATGGAAGCCTGTCTAGCCGAAATTTTGTCGAGGATTAGACCAATTCCAGCAGCAGCTGTAACAGACACATGTCAAATCCTGACTGACCTGAATTTTTCCTCAAACATTAATCCTTCAACCGTTGTTGGCTTTAACTCCTTGATGGGTGGTTTGTGTTTACAAACCCCAAGCAAACCCTGCCCTTTGTAAGCTCTTCATTTGCAGCTTTCAGACTCCTCTGTGTGGTCTCGCCTTGTGGGTGAAGTTACCGGTTTGTGTCACCCCACAGATCTAAATCCCGTCCTCTGGTTTTTCATCAGGATTTTACACAGGTTTTTTTGAGTTTGCTTTTAAGTGCACACCATAGTTGGGTGTCAGTTTTGGGACTAGTTATGGTTTATAGGGAATGGCTGGAGCTGCTCCAGTGGAGGGTCAGGCTGGATATCAGGGAAAGGTTCTTCCCCCAGAGGGTGGAGGGCACTGAACAGGCTCCTCAGGGAATGGTCCCGGCCCCAAGGCTGCCAGAGCTCCAGGAGCGTTTGGACAACGCTCCCAGGGATGCACAGGGTGGGATTGTTGGGGTGTCTGTGCAGGGCCAGGGGTTGGACTGGATGATCCCTGTGGGTCCCTTCCAGCTCGGGACAGTCTATGAACTGCAGCACTGGCAGACACAATTGCTGCTAAATCCCAACAGGAACTCTTTAAAGTAGGACACCTGTTCAATTTTACAACTCTTATGGCTAATTAAGAGCAATAATTAATTAAAAACAGGTGAGTAGGTAGGAGAGTAATTTCTCATTTTTCTCAAAAAATCCCCAATACTTAAGGTACAAAAATCCACTGGAGTTTCTGCAATAAACTGCAATAACACACATATCCAAATTATCTGTTAAACTGGAGCAGCTCAGCATAATTTCCATGCTTTGGGGAGGACTCCTAGTGAGGAATATATTTCAGACTTAATTCCATCAGTTTAATATTGTGTCACTGTGTTATCTTGCTCACAAACAAACTGTTAGAGCAATACCATCCCTTCTCCCAAGGAATTCATGCCTGTATAATTAACTAAATCAACTGTAACACAGATGGCATCGCACGATCCAAGAGCATTGATGGAAACATTTTAAGCATGTTATTAACATCCATAAATAACTATTTAATGCTACCTCTCCAACCCTCTTCAGCACCAACACACAACACAGCTGGATTGGAGGGTGGAAAAGGCAGTATTTAATTGCTACACTCTTAGAAAAATTTTCAGTTCTTCGATTTATTCAATTTATAAATGAGCTTGAAAAATAACAGACTCAACAGTGGCAACAAAACCACTGTGGTTTAGATTTCAGAATTAAGGTTAATTTCCAGACTGACTCATCACCATCAAATTCAGCTGTGAGGAACTGGGCAGCAGGAAAGGACACTGATGGGAGGAGGAACCTTTCTTTAGGCTGACCAGGACTATCCAAAAATGACATTTCTATTTGACAGCGTGTTTTATTTCTCAGTAGGTGTGTGCACAGCTCTAAACCAAGATAAAAATTGACATTTCACAGCAACAGACAAGAATTTGAATGGAAAGTTGATTAATCTCCCAAATGCAAACAGCTGGGAGATGTCCATCAGGCTCTAGTGAAAAGCTGTTCCTACAGCCCAAAAAACTGAGGATCAGATTACTCCGAACCTGATTTTTCATTACTAAATACCCTGGTTTAAATAACCTTTTTTGTGACAGTTGCTGTGACTCCCCTCCCTAATGCCAGCCCACCTCTGCCCCGTTACTGAACAGCAAACATGATGCCCTTGGCTCATAAACACACATAATAATAAACATAAATAAACAACACACATAAATGAACATAAATACTGATTTAGAAAGAAAGCAAAAGTATGCTTAGACCACCAGAGTGGCTGGAGATCTGTGGTGAGGGGTGGTACCCACCGCAGGCAGCAGTGCCAGGAGTTAACACCATTCCTGTCCCACCAACGTGTGCTGGGCGAGGGCAAGGGCTGGAGCAGGAAAGCTCATGGAGTCGGGTGCGAGCCCTCTGGCATGGTCTCAGCTGGCAAGACTGTTCCTGGGGAAGACCAAGACAGCTTTAGGTACATTCTGGTGCCAGGGAGATTTCTGCATTGGAGACAACGTGCTGCTTCCCCCTGGTCTGGCACGGACGGTGCTGGGGACGGTAAAGAGAGAGACCTAATCCAGAGATGGCAAATCAATTCGGAACAGGGAAACTGTTAAAATGGGATGGGGCAGCCACAGCTTCTCTGGACAACCTGTGCCAAGGCCTTTCCACCCGCACAGGGAACAATTCCTTCCCAATATCCCATCTAACCCTGCCCTCTAGCAGTGGGAAGCCATTCCCCCTTGTCCAAAGTCCCTCTCCAGCTCTCTTGGAGCCCCTAAAGGTACTGGTTAAGTACATATTTCCAGCTCCAAAGAAAAGATCCATTATAAGAAAAGCAACCCCTGGAAGACTGAATAAAATCCTAAAAGCAAAATATCCTTCCAGATGATGAACCAGAAATCTTGACCAATGTGGCAGAACAAAGCTTGTGTTTCCCAGAGGAGAGACAGAGCAACAGGTGGGAAGGAAAAGGCTGCAGGCACATGGGAAAGGGCTCAGTGAGGGGTGGGAAATGCCAGAGTGCCATGAGCCAAAGCCTGTGCCCACGGAGGTGCCGAGGCATGGCCCCCAGGACCTGCAGTGTGGAGGTGACCCTGTGCTGCTGCCCTTGGCCAGGGGAGCTCTGCACGCACCACATGGACATGGCTGAGGACTTTGCAGCTATAATCTGATTTTTTAAAGCTGATTTGATTTGAAATGCTGCATGAACCTTTGGAGTCAATTTGCCTGCCATGCAGATACCATTTGCCTGCAGTTTCACTGAAGGGATCAGTAGGAGGGTTTAATGCTTCCTTGCACCATGGCAAACCCAGAGCTGAGGGGGAATAAAAGGCTGTTTCACCCTCACTTTAACATCTGAAGTAAAAGGATCCCAGGTTCAACAGGCTGCCCAGAGAAGCTGTGGCCACCCCATCCCTGGAAGTGTCCAAGGCCAAGTTGGACAGAGCTTGGAGCAACCTGGGACAGTGGAAGGTGTCCCTGCCCATGGCAGGGGGTAGAATGGGATGGGCTTTTAGGTCCCTTCCAACCCAAACCGGTCTGGAATTCTGGGATTCTATGATCCATTTCTCTGCGAAAATCTTATTTTCAACACAAGAGCTCTATAACTTTTTTTAACCAAGACTAACAGCCAGAAGGCTTCCACGGAGAACCATATCCAGTTTGTGCACATGTTCACATTCAAGATACATCCTGAATATTCCAGTCAAACATGACAGGAATTGACCCTCCCAATGCTGCACTAAGTGCAATAAGCATCCCACTGAATAAGAACACAATGGAAATTATGTTTTTAACTATAAAAATAATTGCAGTGAGCAACTTAAAGGTGGACCATCCAAACCAAGTGTGTGTATGTGATGAGAAAGTCAGTAGAAGTTACACCGTGTTATAGGGCTGTCAGCTATTGGGACTGAGAATGACAAACTTACACAGAGGATTAAATTTCCAGTAGCTCCACGTGGCCTCCACCTGCCTACAAAAAACACCCAGGGACCAAAACACAGGCCACTTTTAACCTCTGCCACAACTGCAAAACTGCCTTCATGAGAGTTTCATGGGGCTGGCTAGAACTGAACAACTCTGCAAGCTCTCCTGATCTTCCAGCTGGGAGATTCTAAAGGACACGGTCCCCCCGGGCAGCACAGCTGGCACCAGGGCCAGCTGCTGCTCACCCCGCTGAATTTTGGGCCAGTTTGCTGGTTCTGCTAAGGGACAAAACTGGGGCGGTCTCGGGATGTTCAAGTGTACAGAAAAGTCTCTCATATCTCTACTAAGTGGGGGGAAATTGGAAAAATAAAAAAAAAAAAGGAAAAATGTGAACCTCAGCAGCTACCTGTGGTTGTACTCTCTGTTGAGTCACTGAAATTGACTTCCTGGAGTTCACCTCTGAGGCCAAGTCCCTCATTCCCAAGTGGCATCGCCTGGCTGATGCCTCCTCTGGGGAGAACCCCTCCCTCCAGGTATCTCCCTCTCAAGGACTGTGCAGATGATCAGGAAAAGCACTGGCCTTGCTTTTCCCTGTGAAATGTGCCACGTAGTGAACCGGGGAAACATTCCCACCAACATCTCCGTTCATGGGCAGGAGAAGCTTCAGAGGAGCTCTTTCCTAGCTACTGGGTTAGTGTGGCAGCCGGGTAATCTGGGATTTGAGTTCAGGATTTTCCAATCTTTTAGCCTTCTGCATTCACTCCTTCAGGGAAAGTGGCTTCTCACAGGGGCAGCACCGTGCTGATCCTCAGCTAAGAGGACGTGTCCATCTGGCTCCCGACTTCCCGGCTGACCACTGCTCCTGGAGCAGGGAGCAGCCACACCAGGGAGCAGCCACACCAGGGAGCAGAGAGTGGAGGCACCAGGCTCTGGCTGCAATCGGGATGCCTGAGGGCCCCGGGAACGCTTCCTGCCAGGATCTGTCCCAGCGGCTGCTGCCAGCACAGCCAGGCCATTCCCCGGGGCACTGAGGGCGGAACTGCGGATCAGCAAAGCTCTGGGACCTGGAGAGGGGCAGCATCAGGAACAGCATTAGGAACAGCGCTAGGAACACCAGCAGCTGCGGCTGCTCTGCGCCGGGTAACCGGAGCTTGGGAGCTTTAACCAAAACCATGCAAATTCCTGTGGCTCACGAAATCCAGGAGAGAAGCCCATGCCCAGCAGGGGCTCAGAACCGTGGGCTGTGCTTGGGCAGCAGAGTGACCGCAGTGAATACTGGCACCTAAACCCAGAGGGGAGGTGAGAATGGAAATCTGGATCTCAGTTTTACGGGGACGCCTCAGGGCTGGACACTCCTGTGATTAACTGCTTGAGAATCACGGAATCACAAAATATCCTGAGCTGGAAGGGACCCACAGGGATCATCGAGTTCAACTCCTGGCCCTGCACGGGGCACCCCAACAATCCCACCCTGTGCCTGAGAGAGGATGTGATGTGTAAGAAACTCCACTCACAGATGGGGGATCCAAGCAAAGGAGTTACTACTACAGGGAGGAGATTCCCAGCCACGAGCTCCAAGGCCCAGAGATAGGACTGGCACTGTCTGATGTCCTGGTGACCTGGTAAAGAGTAAAGGGCAGGACACAAAAACCTGCTGATAACAGAGGATTATGTAGGTCAGTCAGGAGGAGAGAGGACAAAGCAGGCAACAGGAAGAAAAAAAAAAACCAATAACCTCAAAGTAGGAAAAATAGGTAACTAAGCAACATGAAATTCAATCCGTGAAAGTACAAGATAATCTATATTTAAAAATACAATTTGATATATCCTGCACACAGAGATTTAAGAGGAAAGATCAAGTCATCACTCAGGACATCTGTTGTGCACACAGCAATGTAAATAAGGTATTACAGTGGCAGGAGACACGAAATCAGAGGAAAAGCATTATGATGCTGCAGAAAGCTAAGTGCTAGGTACTCATTAATCCACTCAAATTCTCCTAAATGAAACGTAATAGGTGTGACCAGGCAATAAAACATTCAGGATCTGTGATTTTTTGGAAGAGGCATTGAACAGGAAGTTATAAAATGATTGATATTGTGTAGGTGAAAAGGATGTTTCGGTTACTTTTTCATACTAACGCAAGAACAAGAAACCACCCTGTGGGCACTGGCAGGAAATGAAATTATTTTTCCAGTGGAAAGATGAATCTTCCACTTTGGATTACGCACCACAAACCCTGGGAGCAGTTGCCCATTGTTCTGCTGCTCCTGGGGTCAAACCACCACCGGCCGAGCTGAACAGGGGAGGAAAAGGCTGGAGCTGAGTCCCTGGTGCTGGAGGCAGCGGCAGAGCTGGCAGCACCCAGGCCCAGGAGCAGCCAGCCCCAGGAGCGGCCAGCACAGCTCACCCCTTCAGCCCAAAGCACCCCAGGAGCCCTGAGTGCAGCGGGCAGGGCGGGCTGGCTGCCAGGACTGACACACCCCGGTGTCTGCGCTCTTCCATCCACGGAGAACGTCTGCCCGTCTCATTTACTATTTTATTTCTGTACTGAAATCACAGACCCTCCTTTGGTCTTGCTCGGTGCAAAGCCAGCACAATGGGGCAGATGTCCCCATGAGACAGCCTGGGAGCATCCCTGGGGCAGCGAGGAGAGGGAAGGAGCCCAGAGGCTCAGGAATGAGGGCAAGGGGCTGGGAGGAGAGGCCCCAGCTGAATCCCTCAGGGTGAGAGCAAACGGCATCACGGGAGGTTTAGGTTGGAGATCAGGGAAAATTTCTACACAGAAAGGGTTGTCCAGTCCTGGCACAAGCTGCCCAGCGCAGTGGAGTCACCACCCCTGGAAGTGTTCAAAAAATGCAGATGTGGCTCTTGGGGACACAGTTTAGAGGTGAACATGGTGGTGGTGTGGGTCGATAGCTGGATTTGATGATCTTTGAGGGTTTTTTCAACCTTAACAATTCTGTGATTCTATAATTGCATGATTCTGCCCCATCCTCAGCGGTGTCAGCTCAGGTCACAGTGTCCTGTGCAGCGGTCAGGCAGCCAGAGGTCGGCTGATCACCAATGGATCAGCAACTAAAGCTCCTAAAGATTCTGCTGAGATTTCTTAAAACTTTTTAAAAGCCTATTAAAAAGTACATGGAAAACATGTCTAACAATCATAACAACTTCAGATTTGCTTTACAAAAAAAATCTGCAATTTAAATGACCACAGATACATTGGAAATAGCAGCGCGAGAGCATTTTTCTGCCTAGATAATACATAACTTGGCAGCATTTCAACAAAACCAGAATTACTTTCAAGTGTCAAATGCTACATTTTAATGGTGCTCAGGAAATGCTCCCGTGTCCCTGTCCTGCCTGCAGCCTTCCTGCTGTAAGGGAACCTGCCTTGCTTTCCTTCAGCAATCCCAGCTCCCTCCTCCCTGTATAAATTTCTCTGGATTTGACACCCAGTTCTGTGGACTTGAGATAAAAAGGCTTCAGAAAACAAACAACTTGGGATTGTGCACCTGAACCACCGAAACACGGCAGAGGTACAAATGAAGCTGCTACAACTCCAGCAGAAAAACCCCAGTGCAAAGCCTGGGAAAGCCCCAGGCCTCGGCTGCAGAGGGATTTATAGCGGTGGAAGAGCGGTGCGAACAGGGCGAGAGGCTCCGGCAGAGCATCGGCTGCGCTATGCAGGTGCTGGAGGCAGGAGGGAGCAGCGCACCTGCCACAGCGCCCGGCGCCGGCAGCCGGACCGCCCTCCCACGGCAGCGGGGCTGCCCTTCCACGGCAGCGGCTCCCCGGACACGCCGGCCCCTCCGGCCCAGCCCCGCTCCAGGGGCTCTCACCCTGTGCCCGGGACACGGCGGATGCAGCGCAGCATCCCCCGCAGGTCCCGCATCCCGCCGCAGCACCGCTCTCCGCCTTCCGAGAGGGACGCGGCTACCCCGGGATGGGCCCGGCATCCGTCTCGGGAGAGCCACGCAGGCCCCCCCGCGAGCCAGGAACGCAGCCGCACATCCCCACAGACGGAATTCAAACGACACTGCTCCTTCGTGAGATTTAAAACACCATTTCAGGCGAGAACGGCACCTGAGCGGGATCCCGGAGCGCCCCTGCTCACCTCTGCCCGACGCCGGCGGCGCGGCGGCTCCCGCTTGTCACGGCTCCAGCTCCGAGGGGCTGTGACTCAGCAAACGGAGCAGCTTTTTATTTTTCAGATGGAACTTACCAAACCGTGCCAATATTACGGGGAGGATCTGCTTCCTGGATCTGCTGCTCTGCCAGCCTCTCCCGAGGTATTCCCACTGAACCCTCCCCATCTGGTTACGTTACGACAACAGGAAACGGTTTCTTTGGGGGAAAAAAATCAAATGCAAAGCCTGCATGGGAACCGGGCTGGGCGAGGAAGGAAAGATTCCCAGCCTCTACCTACACTGGATGTAAAAGAAAAGGTGACGTCTCATTATTAGGCCGGGAGTTCGGCAGCTCCGAGCCGGACTCCCTGGGATCTGTGAGTGCCTGGGATGAGCGGGAGCTCGGGAAGGAGAGCTCCTGCCCGAGGGGCCCCAGGCAGGCTGCCAGGGGTGGGGGGTACCCGAGGAGTGAGGCATCTGCCCTGTTGGCTCTGGAAAAAGCCCTCTGGCCTTTCCACAGGCGGAAGGATGCCCCTGCCCCCCGTGGCACACGGCAGGGCAGTGGCACCCACAGGTCCTGGGCACAGGGACCCCCAGCAGCACCCAGGCAGCATCTGGGCTGCTCCCAACACCACTGTATTCCCCCTACAAAGTTATTTTCCTTACCCAAGATGTTCCAGTTCCCCATTTCACTGGCACAGGGTGCCCAGAGAAGCTGTGGCTGCCCCCGGATCCCTGGAAGTGTCCAAGGCCAGGCTGGATGGAGCTTGGAGCAACCTGGGATAGTGGAAGGTGTCCCTGCCCGTGGCAGGGGGTGGAATGAGATGGGCTTTAAGGTCCCTTCCAACCCAAACCATTCTGGAATTCCATGATCCCACAATAATAGAGAACTAACTGTTTTTTTCCCAGGGTTATTTTGCAATGAATTTGTTACTATCTCACTCTAAAGCAAAGATAAGGAAGATGCCAGTGGCACCAGAAACTCTATTTGCTAATCATTCCCAAAAGCCAGAGGGAATGCAGAGGCTCCAGGCCCCGCTGGGTGGGCCCAGGGGGCACTGCCAGGCTTTGGGGACAAGGCTCAGTGCAGGGACACTGGGAAGGGTCCGAGGAGCCAGGGGTGCTGCAGTCCCAGCCCTGCTTCCCCCACTGCCAGGACCCAACTGTCCCTGCTGACCCCTGTCCTGGCCCTTAGAATCTATAACCATGAGGAAGGTGAATGATCAGCCTGATCCTAGGGAGAGAGAAAGCTGGAAGTTACTCCTACAATGATCCAACCAGAAGTGCTGCAGAGTTCAGCCTGTGACAAATTAGCAAACACATCCTTTAATTACAGAAAGCTTTTCCCTTAGATTTTTTAATTAGAAGCAAGAATGCAGATGCAATTTACATAAAAGGATTGTCTTGTTTTCCTTCCTGTGCTGGCACCGCCAAATTCCAATCACATCCTGCAAATTTCCATGGATTTAACGAAGTCCTCAGGGTTACAAAGCTTCTGACCCTGAGGTTTTGAGATACAGGGTGCTCCAGCAGCAGCCAAAACGTGGTGCAGAAGAGATACATATAAAATGCTGCCATCTCTCTGCAGCCATACATCTGTTTAAACCACTAAAATATTAAAGACCACCAGGTACCATTTTCAGGTGTGAAGCCATGAACAGCAGCTTCTGTAAAAAGAGAACTACAAGGTGCAGTTGAGAGTTTCAGAATGGATTCAATGAGTGAATGAGTAAGAAAGCAGAAGAATGAAATTTTCATGGCATGCAGGAGACATGAGGAGAATACTTAAATAAAAATAATGAAAACAGAAAAAAAAAAAATCAATATTAGCCCGAAGCACTGGAGAATCCCGGTTTAAAAGAGCCTCCGAACCCCCAGGAGGCCACGGCTGGCCATCCTCCCGTGGCCACAGCTCCTGCTCCTGGCTTCAAAGGGAGGGGAGGGACCAGCCCGGCCTCTCCCAGGAGAGAACCCACCAGACTCGCCCTACTGGCACACCAGCCTCTGGGAGGGGGCACAGACCAGAGGAAAGGCTCTAACATCCATCTCAAACTCAGCCCTTCCTTTCAGCAGTCTGGCTCTTGTATTTATCACAATATCCTTAACATTCCAGATTGGTGCGGGTTATAAAGGAATTTAGGGCTCCTCTCACTCCACCCCTGGCACGGGCAGGGACACCTGCCACCACCCCAGGTTGCTCCAAGCGCCTCCAGCCTGGCCTTGGGCACTTCCAACCCATGCCATGGGCAGGGAAGCTTCCAACAGAGCAGGAAAGGGACACCAGGGAATGGAAATAAAATATTTCAATTTTCAATATTTTGAAAATATTTTCAATATTTCAATTTGTTTTGAGCCAAACAGCCGTTTCCAGTGGCCCACGTTTGCCTTGTCTCCCCCGCTGCTCCCCTCACGCGCAGGGCAAGGCCTGTCCCGGGGGGTCTCGGGCAGCGCCCGGCAGGGCCCGAGCGGCACTCGCTGTGTCGCCCCTCAGCGACACCGTCCCGCTCATCACCGGGTTAAGGAAAGGACGGCTCTCCTCGCTGGCAAACGGGCTGGTAGCCACACAGATTCTGGAAACAAACCCCTCCTCGGGAGCAGCTTCCCCAGGCGGCCGCGCGCAGCAGCCTGGCAGCGCCGCCGTTGCCATGGAGGCCGTGCCCGCTCCGCTTCTGCCTCTGCTTTTTCCTGCTTTAAAAAAAGGGCAAGAACTGCTGCAGATCAGTAACTGGGATTTACAGGGAGCTCCCACAGGCTGCAGGCACAAGGCAGTGTCTGACACACAGGATCCCAGAATCAGTGAGGCTGGAAAAGACCTCCGGGATCATTGAGTCCAACCTGTGCCCGATGCCCACCTTGTCCCCAGCCCAGAGCACCGAGTGCCACGGCCAGGCCTGCCTTGGACACCTCCAGGGATGGGCACTCCACCACCTCGCACAGCTACTGTGGCGAAATTGGCTGCCTGGAGAATTTTGTATGATGGATTTATTTGTCAATCATTTTAGTCAAAACATTAAGATAAAAAATTGAGATGATGTCAAAAATGAATCTGAAATGTTTTAGAATGGCATTTGAATTTTTAGAAGTGCTTATATTTAATTAAAATCCAGAATTTTAAAGCCCTAGTTTGAAACCGGAGCCTCTCTGCTCTGGAGCTAGGCTGGGAGAGCTGTGGGTGTTCATGTGCAGAAGGGAAGGCTCCAGGGAGACCTTGGAGCCCCTGCCAGTGCCTAAAGGGGCTCCAGGAGAGCTGGAGAGGGACTTGGGACAAGGGATGGAGGGACAGGACACAGGGAATGGCTTCCCACTGCCAGAGGGCAAGGTCAGATCGGATATTGGGAAGGAATTGTTCCCTGTGAGGGTGGGCAGGCCCTGGCACAGGGTGCCCAGAGAAGCTGTGGCTGCCCCGGATCCCTGGCAGTGTCCAAGGCCAGGCTAGACGGGGCTTGGAGCAGCCTGGGATAGTGGAAGGTGTCCCTGCCTGTGGCAGGGGTGGGACTGGATGAGCTTTAAGGTCAACTTTGAGGAAAGCTCCTTACTCAGCCAGGAAGCAGGATGGGGTTTTTCTGCTGTTGCCAAAGAGAAGGGAGCTATAAATGTTGTTCTTCTTTCTCCTTTATCATCTCTGATGACTTAGCAGCAAATGCTAAAAATAATTTTCATGTTTCATCTTCAAAGTCAATGTGGTGCAATTTTAAAAAAAACCAAAACAAATCCTACATCCCAGCGAGAATATTACAAATATTTCAGGATCCAAATGAAACTTTCCAAAGAGGTGCTGCAAGGCTGCCAAATGTGCCATTTCACACACAGCTTTCCTCTGTGAGCTCCCTCCCAGCACTGTGCTCATGAGGAGACAGCAATTGAGACAGTGACACATTTCTGAGGGCACGCTCACATCGAGTGCTCAGCCTCCACTGCACTAGGGCAAGTTTGGGAAACAGAGACCTACACCTCTTAGGAGCTGGAGAGGAAATGACACAAGATTCTCATCTCCAGGGACAAGTTTGGCCCATTCAGGTCTTCACTTCACATTTCTGATGTTCAATACAGCTTTACTGTCAGCAGTGGGCAGGACACAGCCCACACCCAGAAATGGGTTTGAGGATCCATATGAAATAACAACGCTGGGGTAGCAAATGATTCCTACCAACCCTGCATGGCTCATGGCCTAAAATTAGATGTAATAAAACTGATTGGGGTGGTAAACAACATGAAACAACATCTCCAAAATTTTTACTCCAAGTGAGTCAAGCTAATTTGGAATTCAGAACTGCAGGGAGGGACCGAAGCTTGCACGCATGTTACCTTAAATAGATGAGCCTCGTTAATATGAAATAAGCAGGCATGGAATGATGCTCCTAAAGCCGTAAGGACAGCATTCCTCAGTAAACCTGAAACAGGCCGGTCACAGCCAGTACCACACACCTCAGTGCACTCTCCAAGCACTGAAGATTATCTTGACAAGACACTCCAGGGCAAAATCCTCCCAGGTACCCCAGGGAACAACGCCTTGAGGCCACTTCTGCATTTGTTTATGCACCCAGGAGCAGGTCCTGACCCACGGCGTTAAATATCCAGTGGCTGTGTTCAAAGTTCACTCCTTAATTAATCAGGCCCATGCTCAGCCCACGCCGTGCTGGACAGCAGAGCACCAAGGCTGCCCTGAGCCAGGAGCACGGCCAGAGCGAGCCAGGCCAGGGGCTCACCCTGCAGGTACCTGTGTCTCACCTGCACAGCAGGGCCGTGCTCACAGGGTCCCTGCACAGCACTAGCACCAAGAATCAGGGGATTGTTCAGGCTGGAAAAGCTCTCTGAGACCATGGAGTCCAACTGCTCCCCCAGCATTGCCAAGGCCACCACTGACCATGTCCCAAAGTGCCACATCCACACGGCTTTTAAATCCCTCCAGGAGTGGGGACTCCACCACTGCCCTGAACAGTCTGTGCCAGGGCTGGACAGCCCTTTCCATGAGGACATTTTCCCAATGTAAAACCTAAACCTGCCCTGGCACGGCTTGAGGCCGTTCCCTCTCCTCCCGTCCCTGTTCCCTGGGAGCAGAGCCCGACCCCCCCTGGCTGCCCCCTCCTGTCAGGAGTTGTGCAGAGCCAGAAGGTCCCCCCTGAGCCTCCTTTTCTCCAGGCTGAGCCCCTTTCCCAGCTCCCTCAGCCGCTCCTGGGGCTCCAGCCCCTTCCGCGGGCAACCAGAGCCCAGAGGGTGATGCAGAGCGGCTGCTCAGCAGCCTCAGCACTGCGGGTCAGGGGGTTCGTGCACCACCAAGACGGGCAAAGCCCAGCACTGGAGTTACTGGTGAGGGAGGCCACAGAGGTGGCTGGTTTGGTGTATGTTTATATATCCCCAATTAATCAAGACAGTGCCATGAGAATGCCTGCCCCGCCTCTGGAGCTGCTCTGTCAGCTGGGACACCACGAGCCCGGAGCTGGAGCACAGGCAGGGCTGTGACACGGGGCTAAAGTGGGGCTAGACAGACAGGAGGTGCTCACAGGGCTCTCATTTCCCACCCAGAGTTACTGTGAGCATTCCTAGAAACTGGGAATTTCCAGAAGTGCTAAAGAGCTGAAGGGTGCTGAGGAAATGGAAAGCTGAGGTGTTTGCCTGGGGGCTGGCCAGAGGCAGGAGCAATTTCACCATTCCCAGGGCAGGGTTCATTAGTAACTGAATTACCGGTGCCATTTAGTGCTGGTATACAACAATATCCTCAAACTCTGTCCCAAAGATGCAGCTGTTGTTTTAACAGCCCCTTGGATCTGTGCTGCCTACCTTTCACTCCCGATTTGGGGATGTGCCAGAACATCCCTGTGTGTGCAGACATTCCTTCCCGGGAGCTACGTCTGCTCCGAAGCTCACCAACACCCCTTGGTACCCCCGTGGTGATTGACACGGAAACAGAGGCAGAAAAGGAAACATTCGTGCCTGTGTAATACCCTTCAGTCGCAAATGCAGTTGTTGAGTGGCTTATTTTTAAACGACAGCAATGATATTTTTAGCAGAGCACCTCTTTCTCTGGTTTCACACGTTTATGCAGAACACTGAGTTAACCAACAGCTTGTTCCCCTCACATAACCAGTACTGCTCTGCCAGTGAAACACAGCCAAACCTCAGCTCAGCTCCTGGAAGGAAAAGGAACCCTCACACCATAATGGCAAGGATTTTACAAGGAAAGGAGGGGAAAAAAGCTTTATGCTAAGACTTTCCCCCCAAATTTATACAAGTCTTTCACT
This sequence comes from Ptilonorhynchus violaceus, assembly GCA_013397565.1. Lineage (NCBI taxonomy): Eukaryota > Metazoa > Chordata > Aves > Passeriformes > Ptilonorhynchidae > Ptilonorhynchus > Ptilonorhynchus violaceus. The sequence continues at coordinate 496,143 of VZRJ01001582.1, read as the reverse complement.
GAGCTTCACATTGCACAATAACAGAGCTCCCTCGGGGTGTTCCAAGGGGTTTATTCACCTTCCCGCTCTCCTGTGGGGTGGGATGTGCCACCTCTGTCAATGCCAGACTGAGTCTGACCATCTCCTGCCATCCAAGGCCAGGCTGGACAGGGCTTGGAGCAGCCTGGGATAGCGGAAGGTGTCCCTGTCCACGGCAGGGGGAGGGATGGGATGAACTTTAAGGTCCCTTCCCACCCAAACCAGTCTGGGATCCTGCTGGTTGCTGGGCACTGCTGAAGAAACTCATTTCACACACTCCCATTTCATATTTCCCCTTTGAACAAACAAAATAATAACAAAACCAAACCAACCCCCCAAACAAACAAACAAACCCTAAACAAAAACAACTTTGAGGGAAAAGGGCATATTTATATCTGTCTGCTCCTGCTCCTGCTGGTAACTCTGACACCAGGCTCAGTGCCTCTCCCCATCCCTGCGCTCCCTGCTTCGCCTGCCTCAGCCATCCGTACCCACCTCTTAGTCCTGCAGGACAACTCCAGGAAGGCATCAAGCATTCCTCTCTTTTCCATTCCTCTCCAAATCTGAGATATAACCTATTTGCTGCATTGCTTGTTTCTCCATTATGTTTTTTTACTTGATTTGTGGCTGTAAAACCTTATCAGACCAAAGCCATAAGGCAGTCCTAGGACACACACTGATGTTTTAGTAAGAGGGGAATTAAAAGAAAATTCCCAGACAAAAGAAAGCACAAAATTGCCTTTGTTTAGGAAGTGCTGCCTGGCAGAGCGGCCTCAGCCTGGAACCAGGTCAGGCTGCTGGGCCTGCTGGGTGACTGACAGGTAACAAGGGGCACCCGCCAGCACACAGCTCCTTTAACTCCTGCTAAACCTGAGCATGTCCTAAGGGAATAAAACCTAATGAGATTCCCTTCCCCTGCAACTTTGCAAACCAGCAAAGTCCAGAGCTTTGGCAGTGATGGTTTTGTCCCTACCAACTGGGATTGGCAATACATGGAATTGCAATTTCTGCATGTGCAAATCCAGGAACCAGCTGGGTGTTCAGGAAAGGTTGGGAAAAGGAGAGAAAACCAAACCCTTGTTCCAAAGGCTTGTTTTGACTGTGCTACTAAATCACAGAATTGTGGAATCGTTATGGCTGGAAAAGAGCTCTGAGATCACTGAGCCCAAATGTCAACCCAGCGCTGTCAAAGCCACCACTGAACATGTCCTCAAGTGCCACATCCACATGCTCTCTGAACACCTTCTGTCCAGCCTGGCTCAGGGCTGGACAACCCTTTCCCTGAAAACTTTTTTCCCCTGATGTCCAACCTGGACCTCCTCCCCTGGCACAGCTCGAGGCCGTTCCCTCTCCTCCTGTCCCTGTTCCCTGGGAGCAGAGCCCGACCCCCTCTGGCTGCCCCCTCCTGTCAGGAGCTGTGCAGAGCCAAAAGGTGCCTGCTGAGCCCCTTTCCCAGCCCCTCATTCCCTGGGAGGTGATGGGGCAGAGGCAGAGCATTTGGAGGGCGATGGGGCTGTGGGTGCCATGAGCCAGGGAATGCTTGGAACACCGAGGAAAAAGAGGACACAAGTAAAAGGTGGAGGTGCCAAACTGTATAAGGAATCTTTCCAGAGGCAGCATAAATAACAAACTGTTCCCTGGTGTGGCAAGGCTGCCTGAAGCCCCCAGGGAATGGGAACCTCCCGTGGATCCCGGGGCTGCTCGGAGCTCTTCCCACCCACAGCTCTGGGAAATACCAAGGGCTGGATTACAAAACCAAACCTGTAACTCTTCCTTCAGAGACAGCTGGTAACACGGAGAGCTCAGGCAGGGACAAGCTGGGGTCCAGTAAGGTTTTAATTAGTCATTAGTAGCCACACTAGAAATCCCCAAAGTGTTTTAATTGGAAAGAAAAGGCTTTTAACCACTGCAGGCGTTATCTGGGATAGAATGGATAAATCTTGACCCTGAAGTCAGTGTGTTTTCCATTTGTTTATTATTACTACACATCAAGCAAATAAATTTTCCTTCAAGACCATTCCATTGATCACAAATGAGTGATTACAAACCCCAGCACAAGGATATCCTGAGCTCAGCAGGGAACATTGGCAGTGACACTGAGAACAAGCACAACAGCCCTGAGAGCAAATAAATCAACGCTGTGACCAGCGACTACCAAACTGATCTGAGGAATCTTATGACAAACTTAGTTTAACACACCCTGGTCAAACCTCTCAAAGGGTATCTCAACCCTTTGTGCCTCACGTGGGGTAAAACCTGTTAGAGGAATGGGATGAGCTTTAAGGTCCCTCCCAGCCCAAACCATCCCATGATTCTGTGATCCCATCCCAGGGGGTCTGGGAAGGCTGAGGGCCCCAGGTCTCACTCAGAGCCCAGCCCGCAGCCCCTCACTGGGCAGTGGGGCCTCCAGGCTGGGAAAGCTGAGCTGGAACCAGCAACAGGGGAAAACGAGAGCCAGAAACATGAGGGAAGAGGAGAAAAAAGACACTTTCTGCAGCTTAAAGTGACTCTCAGGAAGAGTCCCCGTTTGCACATGACCTTGTCAAGGTCAAATGACCACAGCACCAGTGCAGTAGCTCAAACCCCAGGATCTCTACTGGATTCAAGGAAAGTCAAGACTCCACACCCTGCTGCTGCCCTGTGTGTTTGAGGAACCCTGTTTATCCTCCAGACATTCTCTGAAGCCTTTCCCAACTCCCTGTCCTCAGGCACTGCCTCTGCTCCACAGATAAAATCCATTGAACCCTCATCTCAATTCCACACCAGCAGTGAATAACAAATCCCTGATCACGTGTGCCTGGAAATAATTGTGGATCTGCACAGCACTGAAAAGATTTTAAAAAATCTACCAGGATGTCATTCTCCATTAGAATCAGTTCTGCAGAATTCTGTTCAGTTCCTGAGATCTTTTGGGGTTTATTTGAGCACAGTGCACTTGACTGTAATTGGCAAAGGAAAATCAGGAATTGCCTTTCCAGGTTAAATGACTGGTAGAAATGGATTAGCATTTTGTCACTAACAGCAGCCAGCACTGGATGCTCTGGGGACAGGAAGGCTCCCTTTTCCTTTGCATGCAGGTACATGCTCCTGGCCAGCTGTGGGCAAATAACGACAGTGATTTCCAGCAGTGATTTCATTGGGATTTCTGAAGTCTTGGCTAATATTTGGCTGCTTTTACCATGAAATATATTAGTACTAATGCTGTTATGTGTTTTTAAATTGTTCAGTTCTGTTGGAGTCTCACTCCCAGAGTAGCTGGATGGGTTCAAATCCTACATCCCAGTCAACTGGGATGCGTAAAATTTTTAGGACTTGCTTTTAAAATTATTTTTCCATTTAAGTTGAGCCTCTGTTTGTGATCATACCCTAAGAGCTGCAGCACAGAAGGTGACAAGCTGAGAACACATGTTTTAAGGGAAAATGTTAACAAAGATCATGATCATTATTTAAAGGCCTTCACTTGTTAACATTCATTTGCTGATGCTACTTTGAATTCAAGCCATCTGCAATAAAAAGTAATATTTTAGAGATGCATTTCAGGGGGAAAAAAAAAGTGAAGCAAAGTTTTACTCTTCATGTAAACTGACAGTGCACTGGGAAACTTGGTGAAAATTCACCAAGTGGGAGGTGTTGACAACTGAGCATGTAACAGGGGAAGGATTTACAGGCACACAGTTCCACAAATATATCCCAGACTGGTATTTGTCAAGACAACCCATGAGCCTTCAGCACACTCTTTAAAGCCTTATTCAAGTGGGGTGTTATTTCTCCATCAGGGTGATGAATGCACCTTCCTCTGCTCAGGGCAATCTTGTGGCCTCACACTGGGGTCATCGGCCTTTTAACCACCACTGCAAACACTAAAATTCCTGCCAGTCTGATATTTGCAGGTGAAGAACAAGGGGCTACGAGTCAGAAAGCTGCCAAGAGCCAACACAAACCAGACAGAAATTCCGCTGCAAAGTAAAGCATGCAGGCAGTCCCTGTGAACCTTTCAATTTCTGAGCATACATTAAGGACCCAGCAAGCCCTTACACACAGAGAGGAGCCCAAGTGCAGAAGAGGTGGCAGGTTAAGGAGGCTGCATGTCAGCTGAGAGCCCAGGCTGACAGCTGTGAGTGTCTCCTGCCAGGAAATCATTATTTTGTTCTACACACATTTCTCTGGAAGTACCACAATGTGAGAAATAGCAGGCAAAAATCACCCCAACTGCAATGTTTTCTAATTTCTGTCTGCATTTTAAACAGTGTCAGTAGAGGCATCACATGTACTGAAAGGTAAAGGAATCTAGATGAGATAAATTACATTTAAAATGATTGAGGGAGCAAGCAGCTGGGAAAGAAAAATAAAAGAACTTTCTTTTTTTAGGTTAAACAGCACAGAATAGAATCATAATCCCAGACTGGTTTGGGTTGTGAGGGACCTTGAAGCTCATCTCGTTTCGCCCCCTACCATGGACAGGGACACCTTCCACTATCCCAGGCTGCTCCAAGGCCTGGCCTTGGACAGTTCCAGGAACGGGGAGTCTGAGTTCCCAACGAGGACAGGATTGTCATGGGAAGCAGTTCCGAGACACGCAGCGTATGGAGTTCAGCAGACAGGAAATGCCTGAATCAGTTCCTCGGTGAGCACAGAGACAGATTATTTGTCACAGCAATCCATCGGGGCGTGTATTACCCCAAACACCAACATTCACAGCTGCAGAGGAGATCCAGCAGCAGTCACAGGCCCTGGCATTTCAACTGCATCACACACGACAGGGACTCCATAAGATCCCGAGGAATAACCGGAGCAGGAAGGCACAGCTGGGCCCCAGTGCCAGGCAGAGCCATCTCCTTCCTGGCATCCGAGAGCAAGGCTTTGCAAATCAGAGCCATGGTTATAACCACCCCGAAGGGAGAAGGGGGGGAAACAACCTCCAACACACAGTGCAAAGCAACATATTTGAAAATGGATCCTACAAAGCCTTTAGGCAGCAGATGGGTCGTGTGCAACAAATCAATCAACTTATCTATCTATCTATCTATCTATCTATCCATCATCTATCATCTATCTATCCATCTATCTGTCACACATTATGTCCATATTTATCGATACATCAGCCCAGGTAGGCACTGATTAATAAGCACAGGTAGGCACTAATTAAGGAGCACAGGTAGGCACTAATTAAGGAGCACAGGTAGGCAGAATCCTCATTCCCTCATGCCGCACACGGAGGCAGCCCCAGTCCCTGCCTGCAGTGCACTTCAGATAAAACCTGTAGGCTGCTCAAGCAGACACATTTAAAGGGATTTTTACGTGTCACACTGCAAAGGGCTAAAAAAAATATAATCCGTCTCTGCTGCACATGATTCTATTTTCCCTCTCCGTCCTCTGAACAGGGGGATCAGATGAGGAGTGATGCATCGATCAGTCCAGGGAAGCACTGAGAGGGCAGAGAAGGAAAATAAAAGATTCTAAAAATCTCCCCACCCCCGAGTAAAATGCGCTCACCACGTACCCCGGGCGCGGATCGGAGCGGTCGGAGCAGCTAGGGCCGCGTTTCCCCGGCAGGCTGCGGTGCCCGGGCGCTCCGGGGCGGCGGGATGAGCTCCGTGCCAGCAGGCTCAGCCATTGCGGAGTCACTGCAGCTCCGGCAGCACGTCAGCACCGCTCCCGGCTCCAGCGCCCTCCCTTCCCGAGCCGCGGCGGGGATGCTGCTGGAGTCCCGCTCCTCCGGCGCTCAGGGCCCCGCGCTCCGGGATGCGCCCGCCGCGATCGGCATCTCCAGCTTCGTTAGCGAGGCAGAGCTGCGCGTCCAGCACGGCCGGGATCCGCACGGAGCTGCTCCCGGAGCAGGGCTGAATGACTGAAAGGGGCAGGGAGGGACTGGAGGGGGTTTGGATTTACCGACAGCTACCAGCCTTTGCACTCGCTGCTGGCAAAGGAGCTGGAATCGACTTATAGAATCGTGGAATCACAGGCTGTTTTGCGTTGGAAAGGGACCTTAAAGCCCACCCCATTCCATCCCCTGCCGCGGACAGGGACACCTTCCACCATTCCAGGTTGCTCCAAGCCCCGTCCAACCTGGCCTTGGACACTTCCAGGGATGGGGCAGCCACAGCTTCTCTGGGCACCTGTGCCAGGGCCTCATCACCCTCATAGGCATGAATTCCTTCCCAATATCCCATCCAACCCTGCCCTCTGGCAGTGGAAAGCCATTCCGCCTTGTCCTGTCGCTCCAGGTCCTTGTCCAAGGTCCCTCTTCGACTCTCTTGGAGCCCCTTTAGGCACTGGAAGGGGCTTTGAGGTCTCTCCAGAGCCTTCCCCTTCTCCAGGTGGAACACTCCCAGCTCTCCTAGCCTGGCTCCATAGGAGAGGGGCTCCTCTGGACTCACTCCAGCAGGTCCATGTTGTATGGAAATCCATGGCTGTGGAAGTGCAGGGCCAGGGATTGGAGCGCATCTCTCACCGGAATGGCGCTCCTGGGTACGAGCATGCTCTGAAGCCACGTGGGAGTGGGGATAAGGTGGGAAAAGGCAGGTGTTGTTCCAAAGCCCTGTAAGGCGCGACTTGAGGACTAAAGCACACGGTTCTAAAGCAGGTCTGTAAGCCCCAGTGTGCTGTGTCCCACTACTCCTCACATATGAGGAAATATCCATTGCTGATATTCACACTCACCCACTGAAAATTCCCCTTTCCATCAGAAACAAATCACAAATACTCGTAAAATAAATGCATTTGGGTACAAGATACTTATAACAGTCCACACTGCAAAGTTTTCTAGAAACAAAGAGGATATGGGGCCTATTTGTTTTATTTTTGTGTCTTCCTGACATGAGAAACAGGGAGGACTGGGAAGAAGACTGGGAACATTCCCAGTGCATGTCCATGAACTGCTGACAGGAATGACAGTGATCTGAGCACAGAGCTGGGAAGAAAAAACCTACCCTGGAGCTCAGTCTCAGTTTTAGAAAGGAGGGTCTGGGGGGTTTTTTTCCCTTAAACAATAGCTAAATATCTGAAACTCTCCACTGAAAATCTTCATTTTCCCTCTGTTCCCCGACTCTGTGCAGCACCAGAATGTGAAGCCAAGAAACATGTGACTGCTAACCAGATTCCTAGAAACCTGTTCCTGTTTTTGTGGATAACCACCACCGTGTTCCTCCTGCCTGTGTCCCTGCTCAATGGTTCAATTATCCCTTGCCAAAGGGACATGTAGCGGCACTTGGAGACAACAGGACTGGCTGTGGCTCTGAGAGCCATGACAACAATGGCTTTGGGATAAACAAAACTATTTTCTATTTTTAGAGCTGAATTGCAACACTTTGTGGGAGTTTGTAAGCAAAACAAGTCACGTTGCAGGCAGTGTTGTAAGCGACCTACAGCAAGAGCCCAGCAGTGGTTTGCATCACTCAGAGAACTGGGGGTTGTTTTTCAGCTGGCAAGTGCTCAAAAGAAGCATTCCTCCGGCAACTTCCATGGGCTGAGCTGTACAGAAACGGCAATGGACTTTAAAAACTTGAATTTAGTAAGTAAAGAAGAGCTGAAGGAATTTTCATGCTCCACTTTTCTGATTCACACTGGAAGTGGTCAGAGTTCTTCCATTGTGAGGTGGAAAAGCAAACCAGCAGCACTGTGGGTCTGGTTCAAACCCTGCTCGGTGCCCTTTCCAGCAGTGCCAGCCCCCGGTTCTGAGCTCACTGTGACACCGAGCAGCAGGTGGGGCAGGGAACGCCCTTTGCGGGCACCCCAGAAATGGGGCACGAAGTGTCTGCTCAGCCCCTGTGCGGGGCCGCTGAGAAACCCAACAGACCCAGCCCAGGACTCTCAGCACAGCCCTGCCACGGCACAGGCACACCAGAGACAGGGCGGGACTGCCTTGTTTTGTTAACTGTCCAAATGGACCAAAATCACAGAATCATAAAATCACAGAAGGGTTGGGGCTGGAAGGGACCTTAAAGCTCATCCCATTCCACCCCCTGCCACGGGCAGGGACACCTTCCACTACCCCAGGCTGCTTCTCGCATCGACAGCCTGGGTAAGCAAGAGCAGCTCAGAAAGGACCCGAGAGCAGCTGGGTGGTTAATGATGAACTCCATTCCAAGAAACGCACAGCATAAAATGTATCTACGGTTCAGTTTCCAGAGGCAGCCAGGAAGGTTAATGACCAACCCCTTGGTGGGATGGAGACAGGCAGCTCTCAGATTTCAGCAGGGTTTGGGGCCTGTGTCTGCACAGGTGAGCAAAAGTCACGGAATCCCAGAATCACTGAGGTTGGAAAAGATCTCCAGGATCATCGAGTCCAGCCTGTCCATCGAGTCCATCCCCACCTTGTCCCCAGCCCAGAGCACTGAGTGCCATGTCCAGGCGTGCCTTGGACACCTCCAGGGGTAGGGACTCCACCACCTCCCTGGACAGTTCCAATGCCTGACCACCCTCTCCAAGAGGAAATTCCTCCTGATGTCCAACCTGAGCCTCTCCTGGCCCAGCCTGAGGCTGTTCCCCCTCCTCCTGTCCCTGTTTCCTGGGAGCAGAGCCCGCCCCCCCCCCCCGCCCCCCCCCATCAGGGAGTTGTAAGCACATTCTCCCAAATCAGCCCTGAAATTCCCACTCTCTTACACTGTATCTGTATGGAGTTGGATGGATTACTTTGATTTTTATTAATAAGAAACCAAAAAAACCTTCAATCAATATTATCTGTTTTTAAACAAATTCAAGTTTATCATCACTTTGGGATTGCAAACAACTTCAGTGCAGTGTCTGAAATACTTGTCCCCCACAAATGGGCTGAGTTGCCATGTCAGGCCCAACCCACAGGCTGAAAACCAACACAAAGCTGAAGCTGTCCGAGCAGCAGGTGTGACTGCGTGCCCAAATCATCGCCTTTGCCAGTCCCTGGAGGAGATGGGTCACTGTCTCTGGTTTAAAAGGAGTTAATCAATATGTGATTAGTCTGTGGCATGTGGATAAATAAGATTAGAGTGAGCCCCAGCCGGGCGGAGGATCGCAGCGTAACAAATCAATAACCTTCAAAGACTTCATCCAACACAATTTACAATTTTCCCTGATCACAGCACAGTGTGTTTCTGTCAATAACCCGAAACCCTGAGCCGTCAAGTTTTACATGAAAATAAAAGCAGTCAGCCAGTGACTAATGAAAGAGAAGCTGTGGCCGCCCCATCCCTGGAAGTGTCCAAGGCCGGGTTGGACGGGGCTTGGAGCAGCCTGGGATAGTGGAAGGTGTCCCTGCCCATGGCAGGGGGTGGAACGGGATGGGCTTTAAGGTCCCTTCCAACCCAAGCCCTTCTGGGATTCTGTGATTCCATGATCTCCTCGTCCGTCCCGAGCCAGGCAGCCCTCCTCATGTGACCGCAGCGCGGAGCCCCCTGTCCCGCACCCCCCAAAGGAGCCGCGAGCGGAGGAGAGGAGCGCCTTCCCGGCAGGGGGAACTCGCTGTTCCCTGGCGAGGCGCGGCTGCCGGGATGCCGTGCCGGCAGGAGGGCAGGCTGGAGGGCAGGCTGGAGGGCAGCAGGGAGCAGCAGAGCTCTGCGGGATGAGCGCCGAGCCCTCCCGCTGCCAGCGGGAACGGGCGCACGAACACGGGGCGCCGCGCACAGCTGTCCGAGTACGGCCGGCGTTTTGCGCCGCCACGGACAATTCTTCCGTAAGTTCCCTAGTAGAACAGAATTGATTTTTAATGATTCAAATAAAATACAGATTTCTCTGCAGATTTCCTGTTCGTGGGCACAAGGGAAGGTAATTTAGGCACTGGGTGCTTGGGGAGGCAGATCTCTGCGGGGCTCTGTGCTCGCCATCCCTCACTGTGCCCGGGCCTGAGGTGTGGGAAATGCTGTGCCAAGGACAACTGACCCTGAAAATGTCTGCATGGGCCAAACCATTCCTGCTCTTCATCCACCAACCCATCGGCTGTGTAGAGTATAATGCCCATATCCATAACATCCCGACCTCGTGCTGCTGGCAAGGTTGTAAGTCAATATTCCTCACTACAGCCATAACTCACTGACAATTTACAGATGTATTTCACTTGGGCTCACTCGGCTGCAGAAAGCACAAGCGTAAACAATTCCAGCCGAGACAAAAAGCCTGCATGCTTTAATTGAGTAAATAATACCTCGCCTAAATAAAATCAGGTTTTATGCGTTTGTCTTTATAAAAGTCCCAGCAGTAAATCAGTATCTGCTTTCAAATGACAACACAAGTCTTTCCTAAGTGTTTCCCGCTGTGGAGAACTCTGATGGCAGTGCTTCAATTAAAGACAAAAAGGACAAGGATTTATTTAGTTGTTATTATTTATTAATTTTCTTGGGGCTGTTCTGTGCAGGGCTAAGAGTCGGGACTCGATGGTACTTCTGGGTACCAGTTCTACCATTCTGTGATTACTGGCTATTTCAAGGCCATGCACCATTCGCTCTTGGGGCTGGTTTAGCGGCCAAAAGTTGCGATTTTGCAACCTGATGTGTCTCCTTTGAAATCCCCTCCGTGTCCGCGTGGGGGGCCCGAGACCGGGCAGGCAGCGGGAGGACGACGGATTTCCTGCGGGAATCACAGCTGCTGGGCCCGGGCCCCGGCCATCATGGCGGCCCGGNGTAAGTACCGCCCCACAGCCGCGTCGCGACAGAGCCCGCAGCACGAGAACCTGCAGGGTAAGTACCGCCCCACAGCCGCGTCGCGACAGAGCCCGCAGGACGAGAACCTGCAGGGTAAGGACGGCCCGACATGGGGTAGGCGCCGGGGCCGCGGGCTCGGGGTCGCGTCGCTGCCCCCAGCCAGCGAGTTGGACCTTCATGGGGCCCGTCTAGGTCGCGACATCCGCGATGTGCGATGATGCGATAGGCGCTGTGTGCGCTGCAGGGAGTGTCCGCGCCCCTCGTCCGGGGAGAGCGCCCGTGGGCGGGTGGATGTGCCGGTGCGGGGGGATCGGGTGTTCCATATTCCCCTGGAAAGGGAAAAATCCGAGCGCAGCCACAAATAGACGGATTGACGCGGTGATTGTGGCGATTTAAAGAGACATTCTCATCGCTCTGTGGAATTTTGCTTCGTAATTTCAAGCTTTGAAAGCCGTATCTTAAGGAAACGCAGCTTTCCGGAGCTGATCCAATACTCTCTAATGCTGGTGTGTGCTCCCACGTGTCCCGGGCTGGGATATCGAGTGAGATCCCTCTCTCCAGAGTCCGTCTCCGTGACTCATCTGTCCGGGCTGCATCGCCTTACGTGGGCTTTGGTCAGTTCGTATTTCCAGCTTCATAAAAATACATTTTATCATTTATGTTTAAATGGTGATATCACTGCCCGTCCCTTGGGCTCCAGCACAGCCTTACTCTGAGGAGTGACCAAAAGAAGATGGAAAACAGGGAAAATTATAAACCACATCTCCCGTCTTCTTGCCACTGTAATCCCAGTCCTCCCCCTGTTCTATCCTGCATTCCCGGTGCTGTACTCAGGAAGATTTCAGCAGATAGAGTCTTTATTTGAGCTCCAGTGGTTGTGATAGTTCTTTGGCAACAACTTGGCCTTCCATGAATTTCTCGGAAAGAGTAGGGAAGGGTTTGTCTGTCTCTAAACACACTGCCTGACACATACCAGGCACTGTCACGTGGAGGGGAAGATTCCCAAACAACAACAAACCAACTGTGAAGGAAAAGGGGTTTTGAAGAAAAGTGTTTCTTCAAAACTCGGTGACGGGGCTGTTTTTATCCAGCAGGTTTTGTGGTACTGTGGCTGTCCAGGTTTGGTCCCTGTTTTTGGCAGGGGGATTCTCCCGTTGTTCGTGTGCATGAGGCAGTCTGGCTTCCTGCTGTTCCCATTTACTTGTGGAGCCCTCAGTCTCCTCCCAGCCAGGATATCTGTGATACCTCTGCTCATCTGGTGTTCCTGTTTCACACTAAATCCCTACTCTGGCGTCTCCTCACCTGCATTCCCGTAACCCTGCTCCTTTAGCCGTGGGTGGGTGGGAAGGGACCCTGCAGACCATCCAGTTCCAGCTGTTCCTGCTGTGGCTTTATCCCCTGAGCTGTGCCCAGCAAACAGGAACGGCCCGAGCACCACTATCCGTGTCTCTCCCTTTCCCTGCTGATTCTTTAGATATCCTGCTGTGCTCCCCAGGATTCAGAGAGATCCTCCTGCCCTCTTTCTCCTATCCCTGCTGCTCTGTTCCCTGTACACTGCTGTGGCTGGGCCACACGTGTTCCACAGCGGAATTCCGCTGGCATTTGTGTATCTCAGGTATTTTTTTGTCCCCTGAGCTCATTTACAGGGGGATGGAGTGCCAGGATGAGGGGGAATGGCTTCCCACTGCCAGAGGGCAGGGATAGATGGGATATTGGGAAGGAATTCCCATGTTCCCTGGGAGGGTGGGGAGGCCCTGGCACAGGTTGCCTGAAGAAGCTGTGGCTGCCCCTGGATCCCTCGAAGTGTCCAAGGCCAGGCTGGAGGGGGCTTGGAGCAGCCTGGGATAGTGGAAGGTGTCCCTGCCCAGGCAGGAGTGGCACTGGATGGGCTTTACGGTCCCTCCAACCTAAACCATTCCAGGATTCTCTTAGAGAGGGAACAGCTCCAGGCCCTGCAGAGAGCTGGTCCCTGCCCAGGAGGCAGTTGTTATTCCCTCCCTTAGGAAAACAAAGCCCATGTGACCGTGTTAAATTTACTGCGAGGAGCAAACCCATGACAGCCCTTGCCACACACCCGCTGTTGCTTCACAGCAACACCTACAAATGGTACTGAAAAAAGGCTGAACAAAACAGTCCCTGGGCGCCGGAGCCCAAAATAATTTCAATAAATGAATAACCAGACTTTGGCAGCAAAAGGCCTTGAGATTCTTTTGTTTGACTGCCACCTATGTTGAACAATAAAAATTGAATATATCCCAAAATAAAAGATCTGTATGTGGAGAGAGAGACACAATGTACTGAGCAGCTGCTTCCCAGCCCTGTGAGCCTTCCCAGCTCGCTCCCGACTCCCTGCACTTGGCATTCCGTGCTGTTTATGAGCTGGGAGGCAGGGCTGGCGCCGTGTCCCTGCGGTGTCGCTCCGGGCAGGAGCACCAGGACCGTCCCTCCTGTGCCTGTGGCAAAGCTCTCAGGTTCCTGGGGCTCAGTTTTCCTTTCTGCCAAGCAGGGTCCTGGGTGGAACTGCACTTCAGCAGCAACGGGAATGGCAGCGGGAGCTCTGTCTCTGCGGGCAGCCAGGAGCAAGTGCCGGCCTCCCTCTCCATCCACAACGGGGACATGGAGAAGATCCTGCTGGACGCCCAGCACGAGTCGGGCAGGAGCAGCTCCAGGGAGAGCTCCCACTGTGACAGGTGAGCAGGGAGCTCTGCTGGGGCACAGGGAGGGCACGGCCGAGGTCACCGCGGGGTCCCAAGGACATTCTGATGCACCAGAGACAGAAGTGCTACACATGTGTGCATACATACATACATGTTGCGTGTATTCACATGTGTATGTGTTGTGTATATTTACATGTGTGTGCATTTACACATGAACATGTGTGTACATGTGGGTACACAGACACACAGGTGCAGAGGGAGACTTCCTGTGTAAAGGTTGGTGTTCAAATCTGGAGCAATGCTGGGATAAAGCCTGTCCTGAACCCACGAGGGAGCTCCAGGGAAGTTGACTCCAGAAACCCCCTCCCATAGCATGAGGATGCCATGGAGGGCCTTTGGTGTCCCTGCTGAAGGCCTCCAGCAGCTGCACTGCCCACGGGTGTGCTGCTGGGTGCAGGCAGTGCCAGCTCCCGGTGAATGAAGCCCCCCAGAGCCAGGCGTGGGTCAGGCCTGGGCACTGCCAGCACTGTCCTGCAGGACACAGGGTGGGGCCTGGCACAGGAGGGGCAGGGAAAGGGGACAGACACTTCTGGCTAAAGAGTCGTCCTGAGCCTCGTTCACAAACCAGAGCAGGTTTCCGGGAGTGTCACACAACAGCTCAGCCCTGGAGCCCATGGTCAGGCGGTGCCATTCATTCATTCATTGGATTTTGGTGGGCTGTGAGGTCTCCTGCCTAAACTGTATTAAAAAACCAAACTCCAGGACTCAGACTCCACAGTGGGATGTGGAACTGCCTGGCCTGACCTGGCTGGTGGGGATTCAACCCGAACCCCACTTCCCCTCTTCGTTTGCTGGCCATTGTTACTGTGTAAGGGACAGGGCCACTCCAGGAGTCTGGGCAGGGTCTTGGGAATCAGAGCAACTGCCCGTGGTGGCTGGGCTGTGGCAGCAGTGCCCATCCAGCCCCTGGGTCGTGGTCAGGGCAGTCCTGGGCGGAATGTGGGCGGCTGCTGGGGCAGGAAGTGTGTCACGGACAACTTAACCATTCTTCCTTCCCTGTGCTTCTGTCCTGGCCCAGCCCTCCTCGTTCTCAGACTCCTCAGGACAGTCACAGAGCTCTGGAGATAGAGAGCCACAGCAGTGGGGAGAAGAACAGCTTCCAGGTAAAATCCTCCCCGTGCTCTGGGGCAGGGGAGCTCTGGCTCTCTGTGGCTCTTGGGGAGTAACGGGGGAGCTGCTGAAGCAGGGACTTCCGTAACTCACAGTCGCCGTGGCAGCTCCAGGCTGGCTGGGGTTGGTCCTGACACCTGTGGATGTTTTGGGGTGGTGGTTGGAATCTGCAGCTGAGATTTTTCAGAAGGATTTCCGCTCCCCCTTTGGCTGCCAGCTGCCATTTCCTACACCCCCCACAAAGAAAGGTGTTTAAATGCAGCTCCACCAGCTTAGCAGGAATTGTAAAAGTTAATTTGTCAGCAGCAAAAATTTCTAGTCACTTAAACATGGCAGCCAATAACAGACAATTTCCAAGCCCTGGCATAGCTTTGATTACAGGTTTTTTAACAATTACAACTTAACCTGAATACATGCTGCTTTGGAAAACTCCCTGTTATTTCTGATTTCATTGTGTAGGTTTGGTGAAAGTGAGTAAACACATTTGAAACAAGAGTGGGGGAAGGAATGTACATTGACAAAATTTTATCCATACAGAGCTTATTGCAGGATGACAAGCTGAAGTCTGAAGTCTTCAGTGTAATAAATTAGCTTTTAATATGAAAAAAATTACTTACAAAACATTTTGAGGAGGGAAGTATGTAAAGGAAGTGAATTTCTCCACATCATCTCTACAACTTCTGCTGAACTGCAAGGACCCACCTCTAGGGTAGCTAAATATGGTACTGCAAGTTAATTATTACTGGAAATTATTATTTTTATGTTGTCAGAAACACCCTTCAGCTGTTTAAAGATCATTATTTAGAGTTTGAGAACAAATAACCCTAAGTTAGAAGGCCATCAGCATTGCAGCTGCCTGGACAGTTTTATTTCCATCCTGTGTGTATGTGCCCCAAGAGCTGTTGGAATTCTGGGAGCAGGATCTATTTTTATCCCAAGGCCTTGGCTGCATGGAATGCAGCCGTGCTGAGCCAGGAGCTCTGCTCTTACTCAGCGTTTGTGCTGTAATTCCCCTGGCACCCAACCTTGCCTTGGTGGGGCTTGTGCCCTGCACAGGTGTGAGCACAGACCTGCCAGGCTCACCTGGCTGCCTGGGATGGCCCCAAACACGGGACATTTACGGGGTTGGAATTATTCCCTGGTAGGAGCTGGACAAGGTTTCAGTGACATCTGCCCAGCTCTGAGCGCAGGCAGGAGATCCCTCTGCCCAGTGTCCATCAGACCTGGGAGCTGGGAGGAGGCAGGAAATCCCTCTGCCCAGTGCCCATCAGACCTGGGAGCTGGGAGGAGGCAGGAAATCCCTCTGCCCAGTGCCCATCAGACCTGGGAGCTGGGGATATTTCGGGTCTGTGCTTAGGGATTAAATGCTGGGCTCTGGGATCTCACTGCCAGGGCAGTCCTGTCTTAGGGGCAGTCTTCCTATATCTCATATGGGATATGGATACGGATATGGGATACGGGACATGGTCTTTGCCATTCACATCCCTCTCTGAAGATGGATCTCCCTGCTCCCCATCTTGATCTGGGAGCTGAACACTTCAACAGAAGTGGCATGGGAAGGGGTGGGAAGGTGACAGTCAGAGCTGGCCTAGGACATGGTCCTGGATGCAGAGCAGGAGCTTTGGCAGCTCCCCTGTCCTGGCTCCCAGCACTGTTTGATGGGGGCTCTTGGTTTCAGTCTGAGGAAGATTTCCTGGAGAGGAGGAGGGAGGTGGAAAGGCTGCTGAGGAAGAACGCAGATTGGATCTGGGACTGGTCCAGCCGGCCCGAGAACATCCCGCCCAAGTGAGTGCTGGCACAGCTGCTGGGGGAGCTCTGCGCAGCTTCTCCTTCTCCAAGCCTAATCGCGCCTCTCACATTTTTCCCGAACTCCAGGGAATTCCTCTTCAAGCACCCGCGGCGCACAGCCACGCTCAGCATGAGGAACACGAGTGTCATGAAGAAAGGGGGGATATTCTCTGCGGAATTCCTGAAGGTTTTCCTCCCATCCCTGCTGCTCTCTCACCTGCTGGCTATCGGACTGGGGTAAGGTTCAATTGAAAAAAAAGTAGAGGTTTTTTACCTGCTTTCTCTGAGGTCTAATTCTAATTCCCAGTTCCCTCTTTGTCCAAGAGAAGAGTAACTTTTCTCCATGAAGGGGGAGAGATGGTTATTCAGGAAGTGCTTCCTGCCTGTGGTATTGCTGGGTGGTTGAAGTTTTCTGCTTTTCTCACTAGTTGGGAATTTCTTAGAACAGTTAAGGGGCAGGGAAACGAGGAATTCTGTGCATTGAAACTGTAGTTGCACAACACTTGGCTCCACTTGAGATGAGACTTTAAATCTCGCACCTAATTGCAAAGGAGAAAACTGGTATTCAATAGATCTTAAAATTCCACTGACATATTTCAAAATATTTAATATTATTTTAAATTATTTAATCTATTTTTAAATTCCCTTCTGGGAGGGATGGGGGACATGTGAGTGACTGAGACAGTGAAAGCAGGCTGCAAGTTTTCTTTCCAACACCAGTGTGGGGGAAGTGCCAGGTCCTGGAGCTGGGGAGTGGTACCAGACCAGGGCCAGAGTCCCTGGGGCCGGGACTGAGCTCCAGAGCCGTTGGTGCTCCTGCAGGGAATTGCAGAGGCAGTGACCTGGGAGGGAAGGTGCTCCTTGCACGCTGTTCCTTGAGCTGAAGGGAGCCCTGGGTGAGCGTGTGCTCCTGACCCACAGGATTTACATTGGGCGGCGCCTGACCACCACAGCTTCCAGCAGCACCTTCTGAAGGCACCTGGAATGACGGACTTGGAGCAGAGCAGCCTCAGCTGGAGCGCAGGAGGTGCAGGAGGGGAGCTGGGCGTGGCGCCGGCGTGTGTGTGTCCTGTCCGTGTCCTGTTCTAGTTTAGTCTCAAAATGGGAAGGGAGAGGCTGGAGCTCCCGTGTCACATAGAGCCTTCTGGATCAATCCCTGCTGGATCAATCCCTCGAGCACGTGGCAGATGCTGTAGTGTCCCTTAGTGCTTTGTAGTGAAGTACCTGAGAATTAGAGCAGCTCGGTGTTTCAATCAGTCCCAGCTTTAACCAGCCCTTGTGACGGGCGCGTGTCCAGCCCGCCCGCTCCTGTGCCTGGGGTGGGAATGTTGTCACTGCTCCTGCAGTCCCCACAGGGAGGGATTAGCCCAAACTTCGTGTGGCCTTAGAGATCGATACGGGAATGCCCAGGAGCTGCCACCTGCCCTGGGACAGTTTTTCCTCTGGTAGATGTTGCTTAGTTCACTTTGGTGTGAGGTGTAAAGTGTTGAGACACAGTGGGAAGAGATGAGCACATGGGTAAAACTCCATCAGTTTGTCCTAGTTCAGAGGTAGAATTTGGATTTAGTGCCTAATAAAAGCTGCTTTTGCCAGGACATTTATTTAACCCCATCACCAGAAGTTCTCTGCTGTACCTACCGCAGGCTGTCGCTTCACAGGCTTTGTCTGTCCCATAGTAAACCTGCACCTGACCCCAGCCCTGGGTACATGAACCACAGGGTGGCTTCTCCTTGGTTTTTACTGATGCAATGCCTTTCCCTTCAGTGATTTTACCTTATTTAATGAGAAAATGAATGTTTGCCAAAATACCATGTTTTATATATTTAAATAAAAAGGTTCCTGGTGAACTCAGAGTTTCCTCATTCCTTTTTCTCCAGCAGTGGCTGAAAGGGGCTGAGGAGGCTCCTGGCCTCCACACAGCCGTTTCACACCGGTCATGGCCCTGACAGAACTGAGCTTCTGTAGAGACAGGGTCACACAAACCTCAGGCGTGGCCCTGCTGCTGGCAGCAGGCACTGGGTAACCTGCCCTCACTGCACTCACACACAGGGCTGTGATGCTCTTGAGCAGCTGAAAACCTTGGAATTGTTGAGGCTGGAAAAGCCCGCGGAGCCCATCGAGTCCAACCATGCCCCAGCACTGCCAAGGCCACCACTGACCATGTCCCCAAGTGCCACATCCACAGGGCTTTGAAATCCCTCCAGGGATGGGGACTCCACCCTTGCCCTGGGCAGCTGTGCCAGGGCTGGACAGCCTTTTCTGTGAAGGAATTTTTCCTAATCTCCAATCCAAACCTCTGCCCTGAGGCTGGAGCCCCAGAGCCAAAAGGAGACGTGGGATCAGAACCCCCCAACACCATCCCAGCAGCTGGAATGCTCTGGTGCTGCTTCCATTTCCTCTGGGACTGAGCACAGCAGGTTACTGCTGAGCAAACACTGGGGTTTACATCACTGCTTTGGCTGGAAATGGGAAGGGGTTAAACTACAGCGTCCTTTTTTCACCACCATTATCCCCCAGCTGCCTCCTCCCGCAGGTCACACCCCTGGGAAGTCTCCGGCTCCTGCCTGCTCAGCGACAGTGAGGGCTCAGAGGTACTGAAATGTTCCATGCTCACTCATTCCTCACTGATACTGGTTTTAATTAGAACTTCATGGCATGACAATCACCGAGGGGCTGAGCCCACATCCTTGACCTGCAGTGGGTGGGTGTAGCTCCCACAGCTGCTTCCCGCGTGTGGGACTGTGCCTAAAGCCATTGGGCAGCACCAAACCCAGAAGGGTTTGGGTTGGGAGGCCCATCCAGTTCCACCCCCTGCCCTGACGGGCACAACCTGCCACGAGACCAGGTAGCTCCAGCAGGCAGCAGTTTTATCAAACTTGACACTAAAATCTGGTTTTAGATAAAGTGAAAAGGATAAAAATTCCATGAGAACAGTCAAAAACGAATTGAAAGTGGTACAAGCAAACAGGGCTATAGGAGAGTCCATCATCTTCTTTTTCTCTTCACCCATATTCCACTTCTATTTGCTGGAAAAGCAGATCCACACCCGCTGTGTGCTGGAGCACGGGCAACGCTCTGGCCCCTCCAAGCCAACCCTCCCTACTGGGAATACACCCCTGGGGCTGGCCCATCCACCCAACTCCCTCCCACACGGACGGAAATGTCATCAAAACACACAGAGCACGGCCAGGTAAACATTTAAAATTTATTAAACTTTTTGGTCAAAAGAACTGAACAATTATGTACAACCCCACGGATCGGCTCGAGCAGGCGTTGGGAACGCGGTCGGATCAACGCTTCAGCAGCCCCCCAGTTCCACATCTCCAGAGCTCCAGAGCGTCACAACCCATGGACAGGACAGGACTGAGCGAACAGAACCTTTCCTTGTAGAACCTCAGGCTTTGTCCTTCCCACCTTCCTGGGACCCAGTGGCTCGGGGGCGGTACCGGGAGGGACTGGACGGCCACGGTTTGCTCTTGGAACTGGAACACACCTTTGTTCCAGGGAAAACGGAGTGTAACCACACTTGGGACTTCCTGGGGGAAAGCTGGGGGCTCTGGGAAGGAATTCCCAGGCTGCAGGCACATGGCAGAGTGCAGCCTCTGGCCGCTGGGGGCTGCTGGACGTGCCGGCAGCTCCGGGGCCCTTTGGCCCTGGGCTCGTCCGGGGGAAGGGGGATGTGATTTAGGCCTCTTTGGAAGAAAAAAAACCAAAAAAAGAAACAGTACCTAAGGCTTAAAACAAGTCTGCAGGAGAGTTCCAGCAGCTGCTGTCCCACCAGCTCGGGCTCGGTGTGGCCAACCCCGGGCAGCCCAGCCCGGCACCAGCCTGGAGTCGCTCCGGAACTGCAGTGGGAAATACAAGAGACTATGCCAAATATTTAAAATAAACTGTTCCCTTCGTGACAAATACTAAAAAGGTTAAAAACCATAATGCACGTCAGGTCTGCCTCTGGCTGAGGGTGAGATGCACCAGGGAAGCTGCATTTTTATCCTCAAAGCAGAGAAGGTGTCGATGTTTTGGTTCCCTCCGTGCAAGGCCGACACTTGGTTAAGGCTGTGGATGTTTCTAGGACCCTTTCCATCTCCTACTTGGCACACACAGAGCCTTTGACAACAAATCCAGTGCAACTCCAACTCTATGACAATGCCATGGAAACTCTAAATTTAGAATCTGAAATACTACACAAAAAGTTCTTATTAGTCTGCCAAAAACTCGGTGTTTTGGGGCAAACCCTGTCAGAGGTGCCACCAGAACTGTTCTGCACCAGCTCAGGACATGCAATACAAAAAGAAGAAGACTGAATACATCCCTTCAGCTCTAAAAACACGTTTGCTAGGCTGTTATTTATTAAGTGGTTTACACCGGGAGGTGTGGCTATAGGTACAGTTGGTGAGTAAATAGTCATGGACACCTGCCTCGACCCCACTCAAGCCCTGCCGCACGCTCCGAGGGCAGACCCTGGCTCCAGGCCCGAGCAGGAATGTACAGGCATCAAGCACGAGAAATGTTCTGGAAGGCCCAAATATTACAGCAGAGAGCGAGAGAGAGAAATTACACTTTTATGACAACTTTTTCTTCTCGGGTGTTAAATTTTTTGGTCTATAAACTGGAAAGGAAGGCTCAGACATCAATAAATACATTTGTTTTGACTGTTGGCCTCATTGAGCACCGTCCACCAATTCTGCCTCGGAGGCTCCTCCCCGAAAGCCGCGTGGCCGCTCCCACCCCACCGAAGGCAGAACCACGCCAGGAGCTCAAAGCCAGGCCAGATGCTCTCCGTTAGCTCAAGGGAAGTAAGTGCATCAATGTTCTTCACTGATAGGACAACAAGGCCTTCTGTTACAGATAAACAACTGAGCTGAACTATGCGAGACGACGACTCTGTCCGCGGCAGCCATCCTTAGTTAATTTTGTCGTGGAATAAATACAAGTTATTGGTGGCAGCTACAGCGATGAAGTTCTCCATGGGGTGCCATGCTGTGTGCAGAATCTTCTTGTTGAAGTCCAGACTGTCAACGCTTATTTCGTCCTTCTTCCTCTTCCCAGTCGTGCACACTTTGCGTGGCTTTAGGATGGCACGAGGTTTGTTGCTCTCCCGGGAGGCCTCCAGGGTGATGTCCCGGCGTGAGCTCCGGTCAAACATCCGGAAGAAGTTGTTGTAGGATCCAGTCATGATTGTACTGGTTAGAGGTAAAGGAAAGGCAAATCTGGTTAGAAATAATATCCCTTCCCCTCTCTCTCTTACACAAGGTGACTCTCAGACCACGTTCATGACCAGGCCATGGCATTGCCTCCCATTCCATGCCATCTCATTCCATTCCTTTGGACACCTCTGCTCAATTCCTTTGGGACTCCAGCACTGCCTCTACTGCACCACTTCCTTTAGCAGGTGATCCCCTGGTCTCCCCTCCTGCACTCAGCTGCAGCTACACTGTGTTCATCTGCACATGAGCAAAGCAGGTTCTCCTGGTGCTACTCTGTCCCTTTGTCCCTTGTCAACACAAGTCACACACTGGTTTGAGTTGGAAGGGACATTAAAGCTCATCCAGTCCCACCTCTGCCATGGGCAGGGACACCCTCCATTATCCCAAGGTGCTCCAAGCCCCATCCAACCTGGCCTTGGACACTTCCAGGGATGGGGCAGCCACAGCTTCTCCGGGCAGCCTGTGCCAGGGCCTCCCCACCCTCACAGAGAACAATTCCTTCCCAATATCCCACTTATCCCTGCCCTCTGGCAGTGGGAAGCCATTCTGCCGCGTCCTGTCCCTCCAGCCCTTGTCAATGGTCTCTCTCCATGTTTCCTGTTGGCCCCTTCAGGCACTGGAAGGCCACAATGAGGTCACCCCGGAGCTTCTCTTCCCCAGGCTGAACAGTCCCAACTCTCTCAGCCTTTCCTCCCAGCAGAGCTGCTCCATTCCTCTGATCATCCTGGGGCCTCCTCTGGACTCTCTCCAGCAGCTCCACGTCCTTCCTGTGCTGGGCCCAGGGCTGGGAGCAGCTCTGCAGGTGGGGTCTCACCTGAGCACAGGGGCAGGAATATCCCCGGCAATTCTGACTGCCTGCTCCAGGGGGATTTCTCCCCTCAGTAGCTCAGAGCCATTTGCACCCTCCCGCTCAGAGTAACCCGCTCTGGCCGTTTCCAGCCTCCCAGTGCTGACCCCAGAGCCCAGCCTAGCCCTCACCTGTCGGAGCTGTTCCAGCAGCACTCGAACTTGTCGAAGATGCAGTCGTTCTCGTACAGGGAGCACAGCTTGCTGCGCAGGTACTCGTGCACCTGCGGACACAGACGCGCGTCGGACACGGGCAAACAGGGAAGGGAAAGGAGGGACCGCTGGGAACACTCGAGCACTGTACCTGGTAGGTCTCCACCGGCCTGTTCTCCATGTTGAGGTCCCACACCTTGACAGACAGGTAGTCTCTTGTCATCATGTATCGCCCGCTGTGGCTGAATTTCACATCAGATATCGAGGATATTATCTCTGAAAAAAATGATCTGCTGCTAGGATCTTCAGGTTCCTCAAAAACTGCAGAGAGAACACACAGTTCCATATGAAACCAATGCCAGGTCTTACAGCTTCCAATGTTTTCAGTATTGGCAAATTTTAAATCAGTAACTACTTTCTTTTTGAAGAAAGTTGTTATGAGACACTTTTCAGAAATACTCCTTTTTTAAGCAATGTGATGTTCTAGGTCATCAGATTGCCAGATGCCCATCCCCAACATTCAAGTGGAGCACAGCACCAGCAAACCACAACTCACAGGTCTTGGGGATCAACAGTTAAATCCAGCAGTGGTACAGTAACCATCACAGCTGATCTACACATCACAGGGAACACGAGCAGATGGGAACAGCAGCGACCCAAACACAAGGAGACCACTGGACAATGTACTTTTCTTTAGGTCTGAACCACAGCTGTACTAAACAACCCACTGAAACGTGAGCAGCTACATTAGGAACACTGTTTGTGTGGGTTTCGAGAGCAGATCAAGACATGCATTGTTTAAATCCACGAGTCAACCTCCAAAATCAATGATTCCTGACCCAGGCTACCCAGATCTCGCTCATTTTTGATGGACCCCTTTTAACAGGATGTGGTTCAGTCACAAGCAGTTAAAAATAAAGTGCTTTTAAGTGATTTAATGCAACACTGAACCAAATCGATGGAGTGGCCTCACATTCTCCACTTCCCATTGCAAAAATATTTCCTTCCAGCAGCAAGAAACCCCTCTCTGCACTGCAGGCAGCTGGCCTGGAGCTGTCAGTGTAGCAGGTACACCCCAGGGCTGGGAACACTGCTAGAGCACAGCTGTCCCAGCAGGGAACACGTGGCTGTGTGTGAGGCACAGCAGGATCCCTGCAGCTTCCACAGCAAAGCTTTCCTTCCTCAACTACACGGGCGTCGGTGGCTCAGCAGCCTACGGAGCAGCCACCGAGCACCCCAGGAAACTCGCAGGGCGTATTCCTAAGGATTGATGCTATCCTAGCAGCTGCACCGCTCACAGGGGAAGGGGATTCTGGCAGCATGAGCCCAGTTCCCAACACACAGAGGTGACAGAGCTGCCCTGACCTGGCACGGGATGAGCAGATACCTTGCGAGGCACCAAGCCTGAGTGTGGCCAGCAGAGAGGTCTCACTGGTGCCCCGAGCACTCGTTCCCATCAGTTTATGAGGCAAAAATGGGCAAACAGGAGCAGGCAGGAGGTGCCTCACGCTACCCTTGTGCTGGGTGGTGGCCTAGAACAAGACAATTGAGATGTTCCGTCCCAGCACTCCCCCCAGGGCGGCTCAGTCACACAGCACTCGGAGCAGGAATGTCCGGGGGGAACGGGGACTCACGCTTGGAGTGCTGGTCGCAGAGGGCAGCGGTGCGCATGTCGCACAGGCGGATGGTGCCCTTGCTGCTGCTGTACACGAAGGTGTTGCAGTGGTGCGGGTGGAACTCGGCGGCCGTGATCACCTCTGTCAGCTCCTCCATGTTGGCTGGCTTGATGTCCACGATGTCTGGCACAGCTGGTAAAGGCCCCAAACGGGTCACACTCGAGCCCTTCTGGCAGCTCACCAGTGACAAATGCTAAAAATGCCAGGTAGAGAACTGGGGCGAGATCCTAACTTCCACCGTGTGCAAGGTACACCAAGCAGGGAAAGCCTGGAAAAGTCTGGGTTTGACAAATCATAAAATCCCAGAATGGTTTGGGTTGGAAGGGACCAGATTGCTCCAAGCCTCATCCAACCTGGCCTTGGACACTTCCACGGATCTGGGGGCAGCCACAGCTTCTCTGGGCAATCTGTGCCTCATCCCCCTCCCAGGGAACAAGTCCTTCCCAATATCCCATCTAACCCTGCCCTCTGGCAGTGGAAAGCCACTCCCTCTTTCCCTGTCAGTACAGGCTCTTTTCAAAAGTGCCTCTCCAGCTCAAATCTACAAATGCTGGACAATTTCAGACTCCCAGAATACAGAACATCCCACAAGGATCAAGTTCAACAAGTCTTCTCAAGCCTCCTTCTTAATGCTCCCTATTGCATATCAAATAAACCTCATCTCTTTACCTAAAGCTTTGGAAAACCTGACCTAAAACTTTAGAAAATGACCTATTTAGGAGTCAATACTCCTGCAACTTTTATTTTACTGCAGATTTGTCAATGTAAAACACACTGATGATTTTGGATGCACAGGTTTCCAAAAAAATCTGAAAATTATTTCTGCAGTTAATGTTATCATTTGACATGAAAAAATATCGAGATTTGGTTTCTTTAAGAGAAGTGTCACTTGCTTAAGAGAATGTAAACTTTGAAAGAAGTATCCACAGTAACAAAGGATCTACTGTTCAAATCCAGCAACTCTTATTTAAGTTGACTGAACTCCACGAATTAAAGATGCTCCCACAATTCCTCAATATCTCCTTAGAAATCAAACTCTCTGGTATTTCTACTGACAGTTTTCCATAGGAGGCGTGCTTGCCCTCAGGAACGACTGCGCATCCCAAAGCCTGCTTTCACCGCATTACACCCCCAGACTTCAAAATCCTCTTCGAATCCCTGGATTGCAACACCCACTGCAATTAGCAACATGCAAGTGCCTGTCTCCAGCCCGGCAGCCGAGGGCACGAAGGATACTGAAGCTCCTGTTGGTGATCTCCAGGTGCCAGAGGTTGATGCGCAGGTCGTCCGCAGACAGGTACGTGGCGTAATCGCTGTTGACAGAGATGGAGTTGATGTGGTACGTGTGGGCGTTGGCAAAGATCCGGCGCGGGCTGGCCTCCACCATCAGGTCCATGGGCTTCAGGGTTGGCACCTGAACAGCACAAACACCAACCAGTTGGGCACAGAACTCACTGCTGATTCACCAAAGGTTCATCAGAGTCACAGAACCCTTCAGGTTAGAAAAGACCCTCAAGATTGAGTCCGTTCCCCAAGCACTGCTGAGGCCACCACTATCCCACGTCCCCAAGTGCCACATGCTTTTAAGCCACACACAGCTGTTAAAGCCCTCCAGGGATGGGGACTCCACCCCTGCCCCGGCCCATGGATCCAGCCTGTCCGGATCGCCCTGCAGAGCTTCCTGCCCTCCAGCAGATCCACATGCCACTCAACTTCCCATCCTCTGTGAACTCAGAGGGTGCCTTCAATCTCCTCATCCAGATCATCAATAAAGACCTTAAACAGAACTGGCGCCAACACTGAGCCCTGAGCCCCACAGGTTGTTTAATGGCAATTAATTAATTGCACAGCACAGATTTCTGTATTGATTCGGTGACTAAACACTCCTGAAATCCACTGAGTACGAAAAATAATGGAAGAGCTTATGGATGCTGACTTTGGACACTACCAACAGGAACCCTCAGGCACTGATCTCTGCACACGTCACCTGTCAGACCCAGCCCCTGGTGCCTCACCCAACAGGACACTGTGTTTCTAAGGAGAGACGGTGTTTATAAGGACATCTAGAGATTATAGAAATGAGCCCTTAGAAATGCCCCCACATCTCAGAGGGGTGCTCAGGAAACTGGCAAGAACAGTCTCGAAAATTCCCAACTTGTTCATGAACAGTCAGCACAAATGCAGGGACACCTGGATGTCCTGCTCCCACAACCAACTGAGCACGGGGTGCCAGGGTTGGGCAGGGCCAGGTGTCCCAGCTACCCCCAAGCTCCTCCTCAGTGCCCAGCACTGCCCAGCTGAGGGTGGCCCCAGGCCTGTCCCAGCACCAAGGGGCACCCTCCAGCTGAGGAACAAGAATGTCAGCACCCAAGATAACCTGTCTTCCTGGAACAAGGGACTGATTCATCCCAGAGCTCCCTGATTGCTTCCCCAGTCTGTATCTCCCAGTCTGTTTACATCCAACCAACGATTACAATTAATCCATTACTTTTTATCAGGCCACTGTCCTATCTCACCACAGAGTGCTCCCAGCCTGGCTGTGACAGCACAGATGCACTAATAGGGAAGATCAGGAACGGCACTTGGAAATGCCATGGTCTCTGTGTAAAGTGCTGCCTCTCCTCCATGGCCACTTCTCCATCAACATGGGCATTGTGCTTCTGTAACAAAACACACCAACAAACCCCAAGCCCAAGGTACACTCTGGCTCTCTACACCCCCAGCATTTTAACATGTGGAGGTAACTCCACGTGAGGTTTTCTCTCCCTCTGCCAGCTGCTGTTCAGACTTGGCTCATTCCACCAGCCCCTCTCCCAGGCTGCAGTGCCTGGCACGGGCTGCAGCTCAGCCCACCCCTCCTGTCTCAGGGAAGCAGCAAGTGCAGAGGACTGACTTTGCAGAGAGAGGTTCCTGCTTTCTGCTGCTCTCCCCCTGCAGCTGCTGCTCTAGTGCAGGAAAGTGCCTGAAGAGGAGCCGAGATGCTCCTTCAGTGCCCTGGGCAGTGCCTGCTCTCACCAACACCCAGCTGCTCCAGCAGGGCAAGGCTGCAGAACCCAAATCCCACTGGGACCTCCTCCTGTCACTGGACCGAGGCGCTGTATCCCGAGTGACGTCCTTGGGTGTAGCTGCCCTCATTGGAACACTCAAACCCTGGCTTTCACACACTGAGGCACTGGATATCCTTTCCCAACCTAAAGCTTCTGTTAACATTCAACTTCAGCAAAAGCAAGACAAAATTCCAAGACATGCTCCCAGCTGAAATCCCTACAGTGGAGGGGTGGCTCTGAGAGCAGCAAGAGCCCCAGTTCGGTTCCTGCTGATGGTGGCAACAATGTCAAATCCCAGGAAAACCCCCAACCCAACGTTTCATTTCTTGAGCTCCTGCTCTAAATGATCCCAAGTTTGGAGCACTAACCCTACCATTACAGCACGGCATCCAAGACTATTCCAGTGCACATCAGGTTATCCAAATGCTTGGAATCTGCCTCCAACAAACACACCTTTACCCAGCCACAGAATACTCAGCACCCTGTTCCAATTTTTGAGTCTCTTTCTTAGCAGTACAGTATTATAATGATGATAGTTTCCCTCAAGCTTTCCAGAGGAACCTTTTTAAACAGTTTTTATGTATAAAAAATGAAGTGCCTCCATTTTTTTCTGAAAGTTTTCAGTGATCCTGACCCAAACACCATTTTTAATTTGCACATTTCAGTTTGGTAGCACAAAGGGAGAGAACATGCAAAAGACACATGAAGTTGAAGAGCAGAGACGTACCCGTAGTTCTGTGATTCGGAAAGGCTCCCTAAGTCTTCCATCTTCATCTTTTAAATTATAACCTTCGGCTCTTTTATCCCTTTCACTTATTTTCCATAGTTTAATAGTTTTATCTAAAACCAAAAATTCACATGCTTGAGAATGAACTGAGTACAAAACCAAATCACTACATTCGGACTCAGCAGAGTGGGACAGGAGGGACCTGTCTGGGTTCCAGTGCTTGCAGCAGAAAGGACCTGATGGAGTTCTTTACCCACAGTGTGAGTGCAGCTTGAATAAAATCCCAATTTCTGCCTGAGCAATAAGGCCCTGTGCCTCCCACTCACCCAAATGACACTGCCCAGGGGAAGTTTCACACTCGAATTACCCAAATTCCCCACTAAGCCCTGTACGATTATCTAAATTACATTAACAGACCAATCCTAGGGACAAGACCCAACCCACCCATGAATTCCTTACACTAGCTGTCCTAACCGAAACCAAGTTTGGCCCAGGTACCTGCTCAGAGCCAGACAAAGGCAGAGATCAGGACTTGCCCCATTATTTAGGGTTCCAAAGGAATGCACTTCCCAGGTGTTACTAGGGAAGTGTTCCAAGCGCAGCCAGTGCGTGCACACTCATCTCACCCAAGAGTGATAGCCTTGGCTAGCTGGAACCAAACCTCTCCTTCCCAAATTCCTGCAGAGCACTTAAGAAGACACAGTTTAAAGAATTCTTTAAGTTTATTAAGATTTATATCAAAGGAAATTATTTTAATTTCACAGTCCAGCAGACAGAGGTCACTCCTGCCTTTAAAATTTCATCCTGACCTCACAAAGTGATCCAAACTGTTAGGAATAAGTGTATTCCTCGGTATTCCTCTGACAATAAGAGCAAGTTTTCCCACAGAATAGTTTAGGTTGGCAAATAACCTTTAAGACATGAGTCCAACCATTCCCTCAGCACTGTCAAGCCACCACCAACCCATATCCCCAGTTCTACATTTCCATTTACAGATGCTCCATGATGCGCCAAAACTAAACAGACCCCACGTTCACACAGAACTCACATCCAACATTACAATCAAAACACATTTTGCATGTAATTAAAGAAGATACTTAAACAACCCCAAAACACTTCAGAAAGAAACCCCAAGTGGATCACAGGTGAAATAATATGACAAAGTTCTCTGTGCAAAAGGAAGGGCCCTTACCATTTGTAGACAGCAGGAAGTGAGCAGCATTCTGTTGTGGTAACCACCTAATTTTATTGATTTTTTCCTCAATTTCTAGACTTTTCAAGTAGTCAAACTCAGGCTCGTGACTCTGGAAGGTACTGTAAACATTGTATTCTCCCCGGGAGTGAGGATGGCTTTTAGTCTGCAAGGAAACACAGCAGTTCTTGAGGCTGATGTCACTGGGTACCTCAGAAATTGTCCATACAAATTCATGACTAGAAATTGTCCACCAGAAACTCAGCTTTTACAACAGATCTGGAATTTTACACGTTCACTGTGTGATACTGCACCCAGTTTAGCACCAATACAGTGCACACAGCCTTCCTCTTTAAAAATGCAGCTTTATGTAGAAATATTTGGGCACCCTCCAGGCTCTGCTATCTTCGTGAGGTGCATGTGGGAGCAAGGAACAGAGCGCGAAGTCCCAAGGTTCCCCAGATTTGCATTATCAGATTGGAAGCAACCTGTTATCAGGCTTTCCAACTAAGCTGATGTTGGTGGTTCACGCTGGAGAACAGCCCCACTGGTGCAGTCTTCCCCTGCAGTGTCCCACAACTGTGGAGTTTCAGTTAACTCTGAGACTTTACATGATTTTACTCCCTGCATGGCATTAACTTGTATGAATTTTGGACAGGATCCTCTCAACTGACCCCATCCAGTAGCTCCCTGCACTTGGAATGAGCTGTCTTGGCACTGGTGCTTTCCCTCTCTACTTACACATTTGGTGGGAATAATTGGCTGCTTGCAAGCGAAATCAAGTCATATGAGCCCAGGGCATGATGCAGGGCATTCCAGAGTGCCTTCCCAAATCCAAGTGTCTGGGGAACTGTATAACCACCCTCAGTTGTCACTGACGTAGTTAACCTAGTCTTAAATCCACACTGGGTAAAAAACATAGTTATTAGATTTAAGGTTCTGGTATTATACACTTATTTTAGATTTTTCCTGCAGTTTTGCACATGACAAAAGAAATGTCCCTCATTCCCAACTCTTCCCTCGGTTTCCATGTGTTCCCAAGGAGACAGCTGAATATTCCTGTGTGAATAGTCTGAGTTGGGGTTTGTTTCTCCCCACCCTCCGAGGAAGTGATGTGTCAGGTGGGTTTTGCCCTGCACAACAACTGAGCCCCGGCAGCTGAGAGCCAACCCATAACAGTCCCTCCACCTCAGCAAGTCCGAGATCCTGATAAGCTCAGGATGCTCCTGAGGCACTTCTGCCCTTCTCTCTGGGCCTTAGTGAAGCCTCTGGTCACCGCGAGTAAATGATAAATGAGCCCCGAGCTGCCGGGTGCAGCCGGGTAACGTTTCAGCAGCGTTTGCATTTCACTGCTCCCAGAGCCTCCGGTACCACCACACGGACACCTCTGGGACAGGGTCCTGGGAACAGCAGCAGCGAGGAGGAAAGGCAAAATACTGGCCAGCTGTTCATGAACTCAGCATCATTTGAGCCCCACAAGGAAAGCAGAGGGGTTCAGCAGCTGAAGATTTGTAATATTCATGCACAGACAAGTTGAACTGAAACTCCATCATCAATTTTGGTATTCCTGATCCAGGAGTAGGGTCAAATTCTCATCAGCTCTCCAAAGGGCAGGATAACCACACACTTTGGGGGGGAAAGACTGCCATGTGGAATACTGACTTTTTAAAGGACACTATCCCAGCTTCCTCCCAGACATGACAATTCCTTGTCAGCACTTGGTGCACGTTTCCCATTCCCACCATTCTCTGGGTATCCAAGCTCAGGATGAACACACAGGAACATTACAGCACTGTCACACAGCTGGACTCCGTGCAGGGACCAGCACAGGAGCTGTGGAAGTGCAGGAGGCACAGTCCTCCCACCTTCCCAACTGGAAATGCTCAAGTGTTTCCAGAGAAGTGGCTGTTTCCCCTGATTCTGAGCCCTCAAACAATTTTTAATCCCCTTATCCTGTTGTCCCTGCAGCTTATTTTCTAAACTTCTTTTACGTTCTCTCCCAAAGCACTGTGATTTATCTCAGATCAGCCTGACCCGGTGGAAGGTTCAGGAGAACGTCCCAATTCTGCAAAGTGACACTGAGCACACAAGGTACATATAAAAAACTCACTTGTATTTTGGGGACTTTTTTTTTTGAAGGAGGGAGGGAGGGGAACCCTCACCTAACCAACCTACCAAGTGCAACACAGGGCAGATATTTAGAAACGTGCCTAACTTAGGATTTCCTGAGAAAACTCTCCATTTAAACCTCAGGGCATGACCAGATGAAGTGAGACTGTGCAACACAAGAACAGTGTAGTAACAGCACTTTTGTTTTTCGAGTCACTGACCTCTTGTTCCCTTTGAAATATAACCACTCTGCCACCTTTGTCTCCTGTTGCAAGAAGATCACCAGAGTAATTAAATTCAACTGTTGAAATTATATCAGCTGTAAAGAGAACAGAAATAAACCAGCACTGTAAGGTAGAAAGCAAATCAAGGAGTTCCAAGACTTGAACACAAAACCATTACAACTTGTATTAATGCAACGACACAGTTCTTCATTTACATCCCCAAATGCAGCCACGTTTCAAAGACTATCACAATTTCAGTGCCCAGCTAAGACACTTACTCATTCCTCAGGGCAGGCTTTGGGGGCCCTCAGTCACCACAGGAACACTGGCTTAGGAACCCCAGGTGTGTGTGCTACCTGTGGGCAGGAATGCTGCAATATCCATGGAATATCCCTGCTCTGAGCTTCCCCAGGTGTGTGTGCTACCTGTGGGCAGGAATGCTGCAACATCCATGGAGATATCCCCGCTCTGAGCTTCCCCACACGGGGATGCCACCCGAGTGCGTGGATCCTGCCAGGTGTGGTGTTCCCGTGGAGCTGATCCCGGTGAGGCTGAGGCACACCTGCCTTTCCTGGAGCTGAGTACTCAGAGAGTTACTTCAGGATCCTGGACTAGGCAGCTCCCCTCTGCCAAAGGGGGAAAATAGAAACCAAAATTTTTCCAGTTGAGCTTCCTGAACCAGCTTCATGCAGAGGCATCAGCAGGGGTACAAGAAAACAGGAGAGCAAAGGAAAAGCCCTCAGGACCTCCAGCTCCAAGTGCCTGCAGTGCCTTGGTGCCTGGGCCTTGGGAGCACCCAGTGCTCATCCCCCAGTGCAGCCACAACTCCTCTGGGAGGTGGCAATAAAGAATAATTGCCATGGAACAACCCCAGCCAGGAGCGGTGAGATAAGGAGCTGGAAATGTCTGTCCTGGGGCTGGGGCAGATGGTAACAAACCCAACAAAGCACTCAGCAAACACTGCTCCCACTGGGCCTGCTCACAGCAAATATTGCATTTGTGATGCAGATAGCAAAACTCTGAGGTTTGAGGTGTATGATGTCAATTAGTTCCAGAGTGTGCAATTGGAGACTCGCTGAAACTCCTTTTCTGTATTGACTGTGATGTGCTGTCTTCGAAATTCCTTTCAATAATGCCCCACTCCCAAGAGGAAGGTGATTACAAACCATAACCAGTTTTCTCAATATGAAGTCATTTTTCATCTTTTATCAACAGATGGCCCTTAGAAGTTTTTCCTAGTGTGTAGAGATAATGATTTACCATCTTGGATTAAAAAAGAAATTATTTATAACAACACAATAAATTTGTAAATATCATCTTTCTACAGATTTATCCCAGCCTTTAATACCACATTACTAACCTGCTCTGGACACACCCAGTTTTACAGTCACCTTTCTTTAAAGAAAATTATCACTCAGTTATCAGTTATTATCAATTATTCACAGGGATTTTAGAAGACACCCTGGAAAAGCAGCAAATCAAGGAAAAAGAAACAAACTGAGGAGGTAAGCAATCAGTGAAGTGACTTGATAGAGCAATTTTATGACATTTTCAGTACTCACATAGGAAGTTCCCCTTGAGTTATGAACGTTTACTAGTAGCAAAACTAGTATTCCATTAGCACCACCATCTGCAAGCCCTTCTAGCAAGGATCCCTTTTACTCCTGTAGACTCAGTAACCATCCTAGCAGGAATAAATCTCTCTTTAACACATGCAATTCTTTTCCAAAACTACTTTTCCATTTTGTTTCAGAAAGGGGAAAAGTTATTATTAGCTTCTCCCATCCCCTATTGGAGTATTTACACAATTATTTGCTCAAAATACTCTGTGTATCATTCTTGCTTCCCAAAAATGCCACCACCAGCTGCTGACACAGCCATAATTCCCCAGCAGTGCTACCCAGGCAAACAGAATCTTGGGTGGCAACACACTAAACACCGACAGTACCCGAATTCCATGGCTTGAAACAAAGAGTGCAACGACAGGAGGGTAAAGGACATGCACTGAAATAGTCTGTCACCAACATGCTCTAGGGAACACGGAATTGGGGGGCACAGCAGGACAAAAACAGAGAAGCTTCCTTCAAGTATTTTCTAAGTTACAAAATTTGGAATATGAGCAATCACCTGTTTTAATGGCACTGTGCTTGTTTTATATAAAAATGTATGAATTATAGTTTTCCCTAAGGCATGTTTAATTGAAGCAGACCAATCCCCAAAATCATTCCACGCACTGTCCTCAGCACTCTTCCATCTCAAGGCAGGTAAAATAAAAAAAATATTACCAGATTCGAAGTAAGGCAGAGAATGAATTCCAAACCATCACTGTTCTCTCGACACCTCACCCACCTACATTAGCTCTTCACTTCCAAGGCAGCTTCAAACTTTGAGGAAAGAACAAAGCAAACCTCTGCAGGTTCTTCATCACTCCATTAACTCTGGCATTTCTAAAGCTTTTTTATTAGATGTCATAACTCCTTCTTAGGTATACAAGCACCAGTCTTATTTCCCTGCCTTATTTGCAGCCTTTTCTCCACACCAGCAGAATAACTCCCCATGAAATGTGGGACAGGGTGAGCAAAGCCAAACCAATGTGATATTTGCTCAGGGACAGCATCCCAAGGCTCTCTCCTAAGTACAAACACCTTGGTGACTGATTTTCTAGAAACAGAGGTTTGTCCAGCTCCCTCCAGTTCTGTTCCCGTGGGGCTGGGACTCTGCTCTGCAAGTACCCATGTAAAACTTCCTGCTGTCACCAGGGAGGGCAGCGATGCCTGGGACTTTACAGCAAGATACAAGGCTGGCAATATTTCTTTCCAGACATGAAAAATTCATGTTTACCCTCACTTCTGGAAATGAGTTCAACTTGGTTACACCTGCATACAGAGGAGAAACTCCGAGCTGTTTTCACAGCTGGTGTATTAAAGGGATTGCTGTCAACTACACTGTGATTCCGTAGCATTCCCAAATTTAAGAGCACTGAGCACTTCCATGGGTAGGAAACACCATCCCGACACATCAGGTCACGAAGATCCACCTCCACAGTACTGTGGAGGAGCCCATTCCCTGCTCAGGACAACCCTGTAAGCTCTGGCAGATGAGTCGAAGTCCAGTTTGAGTGCTCTGAGCCTCCCACCATCCCTGCCGAATGTGAACCTCCCTACAAACAACTCCTGTCACAGTTCTGGCCAGTTTATAGTCTCCAGAGCCTCCTGGGCAAGTTCTGCTGGCAGTGCAGAGGGCCAGGGTGGCAGAGACCAGCTTTTGTTAGGATTTGGGGGTGACAGCAAGCCTATACCTGCAAACTAACCTAATCCCCCAGGATTCATCCCGGGTATTTCTGACACCGGTGTCAACGCCCCGGCTCTCTGCTGAGGTAATGGAGAATGCAAAGAGATCCACAACATCTACATTAGTGCCTAAAATTAGCTCCTGTGAACTTTTCCTCTCTAGGCTGGCTGTGCACTGCTGCTCTGGTTAAAACCCAAACCTGAAAACATGGAATTACTTGATGGCTCACCCAGGAGGCAAGGAATTTGCAGCTGCAGCTTGCGCTCAGGACCAACACCAACGAGACATGATCAGCATCAGCTCCTCTCATCCTCCTGAGCTGCTCAGAGCCTTTCCCAAGAGCCCACTCCTCAGACATTTACTGAACAAGGAACCAAACATTCACTGCTCTCTAACCTCACTGAAAAAGGAGGCCGCTCCAACTTCCAGGGCATTTTCACTTAGAATTCTCCAAGTATGTAAGGGACAAGGCATCACTTCGTGTTCAGCACACAGCCTGACCAAACAACGCCTTGTCTGCAAACCTGGCGCCTGTCCTGTCCCTGGAGAGGGGTCTGAATGCACAGCCCCTTTTTCCATAAGCCATCCCAGAACCAAAGCAGGAACTGCCCTACGGCCCAGGGAACTCTCTGCAGAGGCTCCTGCTCTGAGAGGAAATGGCTGGATTGGCCTGCAGGCAGATGGCTGGCACAGCCTGCGAGGGAGACTGCCCGCGGGAACTGAGCAAGAGGGAGTAGTTCTGTGCCTGTGATCAAGCTCAAAGGTGACATACCTTTCCCTCCATCACTGTTATCCTACAAAGCTGGAGTTGCTCTGTGGCCTCCTACAGTGGATTGCGACGAAGCAGAGTGCACGCAAGGGATCCCTGCAGGTTACATGCTCCCAAACCAACTCGGAAAGCAGACATTGGGAACTCCCTGGAATGCTGTGCTGAACTGTGTGACACGACATCAGAAGGAACACAACTCTCTCTGCAGCAGGCAGTGACAACAGACCATTCTGAGGGACCACAGGTGACAAATGTGGACAGTGGAGAACAGCAAGGAACTCTCACTTCAGAGCAACTCAGTAAAGACTCCTCAAATAAAAAATATAATAGGAGCAAATAAGATCAGTGAAAAAAAAATAGAGAGCTCCTTTAGAAGGAAGAGATTATCAAAGAGAATGAAGGAATTTAGAGACCAGCACCTGCTAAAGAGCAAATCATAGAAAAAATGTTTTAAAAACCAAAATCCTATTTGCGCTTAACAAGTTCCAGACACACAGGGCCTCAGAACTGCTTGTCACTGATTTACAGCAACTGCACTTCCCAAACATCCCCATGGACACCCATGCATGGGAAGGTTCAGGGGTGGGCAGAGGGAAGCAGGGGTGTGAAGTCAGACAGCTCTGCAGCTGGGATGGCTGCAGGTACCACACAGGCGAGCGCAGGGAGCTGCTGGCAGCACCCTGCTTCCAACAGACCCTTCCTCATCTCCTCGTGCTGGGCAGGCAGGCAATCCCGGAATTCCAGCACTGCAGGATTCTGACTGCGGCACTCACTTCCACTGCTCAGGCTCTCCCTCCTTGTGCCACTGACTTGCTTCCAGGTGAAGGAGGGCTGACCCCTCTGGCTGCCACAACAGCCTGTGGAGCAGGGGTGTTGCCCCACAGTGGGGAGGGACTGGCTGCTGTTGCTCTCAGTGCTCCTGAAATTCTGTTTCCTAACAGCTGATAAAAATCACAATTGTACTGAAACTCGAGGCAAACTTTACAGCCACCAATAACCGCCTGGCAATATATATATCAGAAGTTATACAGATAGCATACATAGTTATACGTAATAGAAGTTACTCAAAATTACCTATTTTTCAGAATATGCCTCCTTATTTACTCAATTTTTACATTTCCACTTTTAGGATTTCTTTCAAGAGTTAGCGCAGGAGTGAGGCGTACCAGAAATCAGGGGAATAAACCAAAGGGGTATAGTTTTGCCCAGACCAAACTTCTCCCAGTTTACACTGCTAAACACTCTGCCAACCTAAAATATCCATAAGGTCTAACAATTTTTTTTAACCGCTAATACTCAAACAACTTGTGAAATGGTTTGAACTGTCTTTAGAACTTGGTAGGGTTAAACTTAGTCCAAAATAACTCTGCTTTTGGGACTCACGTAAACGCTTGAAGAGATTTCAGGTGAAGCACGAGCACTGCACTGAAAGCAGAAGCTGGCCGAGGTCAGCGCTGCTGCTGACAGGCCATGGCAAACTGCAAACATCTTGTTTGGAGTTGTGTGGGAAAGGCTGCCAGCTCCTGTGTGTCCTGGATGCCTGGAGCTGAGCCACCTGGCTCCTCCAGGGAGCCCACAGGCCATTCTGCTCGGAGCCCTGAAGCACAGGGCTGGAAAGGCAGCAGCACAAGGTGCCACACTGCTCCAAGCCTGCTCCAGGGGCTGCCCAGCAAACCCCATCCAAACCCTCCCTCGAGGATGTCACAGCACCTCAGAGTTCCATCCCATAAAAGACAATTAGTGCCATTCCCTCATTTAGCTAAATTTGTGTTTTCTTGTCAATGGAACCACACTGTGACTTGATACTGGAAGTCCTTTGAATTATATCCTAAAAAACATGTCTGCACTGACTTTGGAATGCTCGGGGTTGTCTGGATGTGTCAGTGCAAAGTGAAGCAAGGAAAGTGTAAAGGGAGCACAGCACGAAAACGGAGCAGGAAAGCCTGAGCTCAGGTAGATGTGAGGGTTCCCTTCCTGCCTGCAGCTTGCTCTGCCTTCCCTACAAGCCATGAGAAATTATGGAGGCTGTTTCTAATATTCATGACATAATCCAAGATTCTTTGTGCAAATCTACTGCCTCAGTATTATTTTTGAACCTTGGGAAGATTAATTCCAATAAGCTTTCTCCTACCAGAAGTGTATTTAATTAATTCATGCTATTGTTAGTTTTTTCTAAGTAGCTCACTGCCATGTTTTTGGGTGTACTTCTATCAGGAGTTCATAAAAGTCTTACTATGATAGGAAAATTAAATTTTTCTATCAGTTTAAGCTTTCACACTTTCCTGTCCTTTCAAAAAGAAGTGGGGTTTATCATTTTTAATTAAGCTTTTCCCCCTCCCTTAGCCTGCCCTTTTTCAGACACAAATCAGGTGGCTCCCACTGCTCACACGTGAAGACTTGCACTAATTCCTGTATTCCCACTACTCAAACTGCTTTGTTTTGCATTCCCACTTACAACCCTGTAATTGATACTCATTGCTTACTCACCATTCATAAGCTATGCTTTCCCCAAGCTTCACACTCTCATTAAAATATAATCATGGAATCACAGGATGGTTTGGGTTGGAAGACACCCTAAATCCCATCCAGTGCCAACTCTGCCATGGGCAGGGACACCTTCCACTATCCCAGGGTGCTCCAAGCCCTGTCCAGCCTGGCCTTGGACACTTCCAGGGATGGGACAGCCACAGCTGCTCTGGGCAACCCTAAGGTTTCAGGGAGGGCAAAGAGGCACCTAAGTCCTGCTTCTGGCAAACCACTGCCTTTCAAGAAAAAAAGCAAGCCCAAAACACCCCTCACAGCTCACCTTCTGCCTCTTTCCAGCAGAAGTGACACCTCCAGGGCTACCCAATCATTTCTGGTGGCAGGAAACAGCACACCTGGCTCAATAATGGGGTCGTTGGTCCCTTATTTTCCAGTTCTTTCAGAAAAGACAGCTTAAAGCTTATAACCAATTCTGCAACTCCTTTTGTGCAACTGAACCAGATGTCACAGCTGCACCTCTACCACGATAGTTTTTGTAAAAGCATGAAATCATGCCAGAATTTCCTTTAAGAACATGACAACAGGCCAAGTGAATTCCTGAACAACACGAGAAGTTTGAAACCACTGATTTGTAAAGACAATTTGATACTAAGAACATTTCTAAGTCACTTGTACCTGCACTCAAGAACAAGTAGAGGATTACAGGCTCATATATTTTTATTGGATTGTGGTTGTCTTTGCTCCTTGTGTTCTGCTTCCTGCTGGGAGGCTGCCGAGGTGTCTGATCCAGCACCTAACGGGCTGCAAAAGCAGGAGGAGTTGGTTGGAGAGATGGTAACAAGGGAATCTCTCAGTTTATCAGGGCAGTCAATCAATACCAGTCACTATCTGGAGAACTTTAAAAAAGGGTGCATTTCTTGGATCATTAACTGGAGATACAGAACTGCATCCAGAAGTGATCATGGATTACATGTAGAACATCTGGCCCACAGGAATTTGGGCATATCTGTAAATTACTTAATAAACTGAATTTTACTTGCCCCCCCCCCCCCAAAGACCCTCCCAAATCAGGACAATTTTGAACATGCAAAACAAATTCAACTCTGAAATCACTGAAGTGATGAAGTCTCAGGCAGCCTTTGTATTCTGTATTTAGAAAGGTCCTTTCTACAAAAAAAGCAACCCAAGAATTACAAGTTCCATGGGCAATCAGTGTGGGTTTTAGAGTCACGTGGTTTCCACTAACAACAAAATTACAACACAATCTTAAATTGTTTTTAAATTATGATTGCTGCCATCCCACTATTACATCTTTCACTCAGTATCTATTTCATCCTCCAGTCCTCCTCCTTGAATCCAACTAAACTCTTCTGGTTTAGAAAATTCATATTCACTACTTTACAAAATCCATATTCACTAACTGATGGATTATCCTGATCTTTTAGGAATGGTTGGACTGAACAGTGCCCTTCTCTCTACTGACACAGAGCCTGTCCAGAGGTCAGGAATTAGTCACTGAAGAAAGGCACTGCACAGACAGGACAAAGAGGAGACAGTGATTTTCTGTATTAATGACCCAGCTGGGAAAATCCTGGGAATGGAGCTGGCAGCTGCCACTCTCATACAGCCACTTGTCACAGGATTTGTGTTAAAGCAACACACCTGAGAAACAACTGCTGAACATAAAATGTACGTGAGAACTACACTGCAAAAGAAAGGATTTTCTGGTAAAGTTGCCTGGCTGAGCAGTTTCAACTACTGAACAAACCTCCTGCAGGAAAATCTACCAAAACAGGCTGCATGGAACAGGCTGCACAGCAACTGCATGGTGTCCTCTTCCTCTAGAGAGCTTATTTTTCACAAAACAGAACAAAAATTGACAGGAGGAGCAAGTTTTCACTGTCAAAAAAATTTATGTGCAATTCCAAGGCTATTTCAAAGCAACAGTTTCCCATTAAGCAGGTTTAGATGCGTAGTTTGGTAAGAGTGGATTTCAAAGATGGTAATGAGTAAACATATCCCTAACTGGGGCCCATAACCTAGCAATATATTTGTACTCTTACTGCTGAATTAAATCAAGGCCATTATCAGCAAATAAACTGTGTATTTTTTATATTTAATTCCAATTTCAAGGCAAAAAGTAA
This sequence comes from Ptilonorhynchus violaceus, assembly GCA_013397565.1. NCBI lineage: Eukaryota > Metazoa > Chordata > Aves > Passeriformes > Ptilonorhynchidae > Ptilonorhynchus > Ptilonorhynchus violaceus. The sequence continues at coordinate 456,031 of VZRJ01001582.1, read as the reverse complement.
CAGGAAGGGAAAAGCCAAAAATCAAAACAAAAACAAGAAGTCACAAAACCTGTAAATAGTTCTGTTATTCCCACAGGAAAATGAAACTCTAGTGGCAGTTTTGCAAAACCAGGCGCTGAATGATTCCTATAGCTTTCCTGCTCTGCACAAATCCATGCTGCTCAGGAATTACCTGGGAAACAAGGTGCCCCCAGGAGCCAGATGCCCCCAGGAGCGTATCCTTTACAATATGGAGAACTGACTTAAAAGTTGTACAGGAAAAAAGGACCATGTGAAAAACATAAAAGCTACTTATATATACTTCTGCAAGAATTCTGGGAACTTCAGAGCAAGCTACAAAATATATAGATATGGAAAAAAGGAAGAAAACAATGGAGTGAGTCCAGTTTCTCGAGCAGTTTTCCAGTCTATCCCTCCCATGGCCATTATTTAAAATGGAATGCCAAACAAGTGGCATGAAAATGAAAACACTGTCAGCGTAATTCCCCCATAGCAGACAGCAAGGAAAAATATTTACTGCATCCAGTTAAAAAAAAAAAAATCCCAGCCCAAGCTGAGCACAGACGGCCCTGCAAGTCAATTCACACTTTAGAAAGGAGCACTGTCAGCCTGGACAGTATGAACACAGGAAATTTAGGGGGGAAAAAAAAGAACTTTCTCATCAAAGTCAAGCAAAACTCCACCTTGGTTCTGCACACTACAGAGAAACACTTTTCCCAGTTAAAACATTTCTTGTTTTCTACTCCGTCCAAAACATGCCACACTTGGAAAGTTTCAGAGAAATGTGAAGGTGTGCCCTTTTTCCCTGCTTAATATCCCTATTTATAGCTCCCAAACGTTAACAAGTGGGAATCAAATCTCTCCACAGCTGCAGGAAGCCTTTAAACTGCACTTTTCAATGCAGCACAAATGACAGAGCTACACTCTCTGTGCGTCAGAGCGAAACTTGACAAGCCCGACAGACTCCACTGGTGTTTCTTTTTTTCCTCTCCCTGTATTGTATCACTGTTACCTTTTATCCTAAGCCCAGAACTGGAGACAGTTATCCTAAACCCAGAAGTGTGTCCAGTTCTGGGCTCCTCAGGACGAGAAAGCCAAGGAGCTGCTGGAGTGCGTCCAGCCGAGGCCACAGGGATGATCTGGGGACTGGAGCATCTCTGAGATGAGGAGAGACTGCGGGAGCTGGGCCTGCTCAGTCTGGAGAAGGGAAGGCTCAGAGGGGGTCCCATCAATCCATACAAACACCTCAGAGGATGGTCCCAGACTCTGCTCAGTGGTGCCAGTGACAGGACGAGGAGCAATGGCCATAAACTAAAATCCAACAAGTTCCCCCCCCCCAACATGAGGAAGAGCTTCTTCCCACGGAGGGGGCAGAGCCCTGGAACAGCTGCCCAGGGAGGGGCTGGAGTCTCCCTCTCCGGAGACATCCCAAACCCTGCTGGATGTGTTCCTGTGTCCCCTGCTCCAGGTGACCCTGCCCGGGCAGGAGCTGGACTGGATGATCTCCAGAGGTCCCTCCAACCCCAGCTCTTCTGCGATTCGCGCTAAAGAGCTGGAGGAAGGCGCCGTGACTGGTCTGTGATGCTCAAAGGGTGGGAGCTCGCTTAGTCATGGCACACATCCCCCGGCCCGGCCGGTGATGCTGCGGCGCTGCCCCCCGGCCGCCCGGGACGGCTCCGCGTGTCGGGGCTCCCCTCACCTTCCGCCACGTCCTCGTCGATCGCCCCCTTCACCTGCGAGAAGCACCACTGCAACTCGTTGCTGATGCTGATGCTGCTGCTGCTGCTGCTGCCGCCGCTGTCGCCTCCAGCTCTCGCCACTACTGCGGAGGAGAAAGGGC
>VZRJ01001582.1:430454-446829 GCA_013397565.1 Ptilonorhynchus violaceus | reverse complement strand
TGTCCCACAGGGAGCAGTGTCCCACAGGGAGCAGTGTCCCACAGGAGCCGTGTCCCACAGGGAGCAGTGTCCCACAGGAGCCGTGTCCCCCAGGGAGCAGTGTCCCACAGGAGCAGTGTCCCCCAGGGAGCAGTGTCCCACAGGAGCTGTGTCCCACAGGAGCCGTGTCCCTGGGCATGAGGCTGTCCCCGCTGCCCCTGCCACCGGGCAGGGGGCATGGCTGTGCCCGCTCCCGTACCGCCACAGCCCCGTTAGCCGAAGTCCTGGTGCCAGGCAGGCAGCGCTCTGCTGAGAGCACCACCCACTGCAGGTGGGTGCTGCAGGTCCTCCAGAATGTGAGACGTGCTTTTGTCCGAAAGAGAACAGGAGCGTTGTTGCTCGTGGCGGGTCCACTGGAGCTGGGAAGCACGGGAGGAAATCGACTCTGGAGCCTTTAGCTGTGTCCTGGGCTGCGGCTGCTGTGGGACAGCCCTGAGCGCTCCCGGGGAGCTGGGATGCGTTGTGCTCAGGCACATGCAGAGGCAGGGATGGCAGGACGAGCGGTGGTGTCCCTGGCTCGGGAGACCCACAGCTCCTCACAGTCCCGGCTGTGCGGCAGGAGCTCCGGTGCCAGAGGGTGCAGTGTCACAGGCACTCCGAGCAGGGTTGGAGGCTGTCACCGCGGTGCTGGTGTGAGATGGACACTGCTGTTCCTGGTGACACGTTCTGCCCGAGTGGGTCAGCTGAGGAAGCGTCCCTTGGCCCGTGTCCCGCAGCGCTGACGGAGCCGTGTCCCGGAGAACGGCACGAGCTGTTAAAGGCAGGCTGGCCTGGCCGGGAGCCAGAGCAAACAGCACCGGGAACACAGCACAGACCATGGCTGACTGTTTGTTTCTGTGATTGGAACTGCCCCCATCACTCACCACGAGCTTCTGAAGTGTTTGCAGCCACTTCCCAACTGAGGATTACTGATGGGAACAGAATATCCCACTCATAAAGAATGCAAGTTTTATTAGCGGTGCTACTTGTCTGTACTATTAAACTCTCTTAAGTCATAATTCCGAAGTGCAGATTTTCCATTGATTCATTTACATTTCAATGTCATAAAAGTTACCGATGAAGGCATACCCATAAAAAACACCTCTTAAGGTGGTGGTTTAGTTTATTACAAGGCCTGGCTGGTTACCTGGGCAGGTGCTGTCAGGGAGCTTGGCTGTGCTTGGAGTGCTGGGCTCTGGTTCCTCCCTCTTTGCTGGTTTGCTTTGTTGTCACCCAGTCACACCCCAGACGGGGGGTACGTTTTAGCTGTACCTTCAACTCATTGCAGAGTTGCAGCACACATATGATTAATCATTTTGAGCTTTACTGATTTTTGCGCAGTGCTTCCAAGGTTTAACTTCTCTTCACCCTCACACCAGTGTTTTGGTCAGAACTCTCCTCCTCTTGTGTCTGTGCTGCTGGAGTTTCCCCTTGGTGGTGAGCAGGGCAAGAAGACACCCGGGGCTCTGGTTCTGAGGGCATGCGGGGCTGAGGGGCTGGGGAGGGCTGGTTTGGTGTGGTGAGGCACGGTCAGTATGATGGGATGAGCCGTGCACACGTCAAACCCCTGTCCTGCTGCTGGCTCTGGCTCAGGTGAACCCTCTGATAAAGGTGTGTAGGTGCCTTCACAGGTACTCAGCACACCTAAACCAGGCACTGTACTCCTCATTTCACAAACTGCTGTCTTCCAACCTTTTGTCTGAGCCATGTTGTACATACAACTTCTTGAATCATCCCAAGAAAACCCCAAATCCCTCTGTAGGGCTCCAGCCCAGAACAGGGCCAGAGGGAGCAGGGAGCCCCGGGCTGCCCAGCCCAGGGGGTGATGAACAGCCAGTGAAATCATCTCAGGTACAAGGCCTTGGAACACCCCTTCCCACAGAGAACTGGGAAGCTGTGCCTGAGCCATGTGGCTGAGTGGGGTCTGTCAATCAGCTTAATTTGGAGTTGTTCCTTGCTTTCACTCCATCCTATACAAACCTCTCACTTGCATGCACAAGTACTACATCCCCATCCCAAATTCAGCACTGAGTTTCAGGCACTCTGATATAAACTGAAAGAGAAGGTGTTTTCCCTCTAATCAAAGCAAAGTTGTTCTCTCCAGGGATTCCAAAGACGTGGGAAGCAGCGGGGAGACTTGAGCTTACTAATGAGCCCAACACCAAAGTCTCTGTTATGGCAGAGGGTTCTTTCAAAGGAAGTTGAGCTTCTTAAAAGTCAAAGAAAGGGAACTTATTTTGAAGAAGGAAGCCAGGTAATGCATTTCAGAGTAGGTGCTGACCTGGGGAAGAAGGTATGGATGACTTGCAAGAACAGCTGCACCAAGGAGAGGGTTTTCTCTATAAACCCAGAAGTGCTGTTTGTGCCTGTGAAATCAGGAGGGAATTACTGTTCCTGCTGGGGAGGAGAGCTGCTGGGTTGGAAAAGCTGCTGTCTCCCACCCTGGCTGCTGAGAGCTCCTCGTTTCTAAGGGACTGGGTGAGTTTGATGTCTCCTTCTGAAGCCTCCTGCCTGGAAATGCTTAGCAGCTCCTGGGGAGGGAGTGTAGCTCCTGCCTGTGTTCTCTCCAACCCCTGGCATTCTGCTGAGTGCCAGCAGAAGTGTGCTGGGACGTGGAGATGGCAGAGCCTGGGAACAAAGACCTGCCAGTTCTCCAGCAGTCCGAGGTAGCCCGAGAGTGCCTGGGGTAACAGGTGTGGATGAGACAGTGCAGAAGCTCCAGGCGCACCAGGATGTGCGCAGCAATCTCCTGCAATGCTGGGCTGAGCTCTGTGGGGTCTGGGCTGTCAGATGGGGGGGAGTTGTGTGACTGCAGATCTGCTGTGGGTTGCTGGGGAGGCTGGGGTGAGCTGGAGTCCCTGCCCAGCGAGCTGACCTTGGCCCTGCACCCTTCCCATCCTGCTGCTGGGCAGGGATGCACCCTTCCCATCCCACACCGGCCCTCTGGGGTTGTGCTGATGGACATCAGTGCTTGTCCCTGTGTGAGAACTGAGGCCGTGGCGAGGATACTCCACGTGTGTGTAAACTGACAGGAGCACGGATGGATGCTGCATCCCCGTGCTTCTGTGCACTCAGACAGAACATGAAGCTGCTGCTGGGAGTGAGGCTGTGCTGCTGACAGATCCCTCCTCATCTGGGGCGCTGTTTGGGCAGTTTGTGTCGTGTTAATACTGCTTGGGCTACAGAAACTATGGGCAGCACATTCTCAGATCCTCTGTCCCTCTGCACAGGGGCAAGGACGCTGCAGTGGGAATGGTGGCATCACTGCTGTGGATCCACCACCCAGGGCCAATGGGGTGAGGGTCAACCGGGCCAAGTGCCAGGTCCTGCCCCTGGGTCACACCAAGAACGCTCCAGGCTGGGGCAGAGGGGCTGCAGAGCTGGGAAAGGCCCTGGGGGTGCTGTGGCAGCGCTGGACACGAGCCCGGGGGTGCCCAGGGGGGCAGGAGGCCGATGGCCCCTGGGCTGTGCCAGCCCCAGTGTGGGCACAGCCCCAGGGCAGGGATTGTCCCCTGTGCTGGCCCTGCTGAGGGACCCCCTGGAATCCTGGGGCAGCTCTGGAGGGACCTGGAGGGGCTGGAGCTTGTCCAGGGAAGGGAACGGAGCTGGGAAGGGGCTGGAGCACCAGGAGAGGCTGAGGGAGCTGGGAAAGGGGCTCAGCCTGGAGAAAAGGAGGCTCAGGGGGGACCTTCTGGCTCTGCACAGCTCCTGACAGGAGGGGGCAGCCAGGGGGGGTCGGGCTCTGCTCCCAGGGAACAGGGAGAGGAGGAGAGGGAACAGCCTCAGGCTGTGCCAGGGGAGGATCAGGTTGGATACTGGGAAAATGTCTTCATGGAAAGGGCTGTCCAGCCCTGGCACAGCTGCCCAGGGCAGTGGTGGAGTCCCCGTCCCTGGAGGGATTTAAAAGCCGTGTGGATGTGGCACTTGGGGACATGGGCAGTGGTGGCCTTGGCAATGCTGGGAGTGGTTGGACTTGGTGGTCTCAGAGGGCTTTTCCACCCTGAACAGTTCTGTGATTTTATGGCTCTCAGGTTCTATGTTTGCACTGATAAGGGAGATCTGGCTCACCCCAGGTTTGGGAAGCTGGCACGAGGTGTTATCCACGGCTGTGACCAGGGAGTTTTCACTATTGATTGAACTTGTAGGGATTGTATCTTGATTTCTTTTGAGCTGATTAGCACTCTGCAATTACGGACTCACAGAAACCTGCTGTTACCCATCCAGCAAATTTAACAAGTAGGCAGTGTTTAAAAACTTTTGGCTTTTTTTTCTTTTTTTGCTGTACTTTAATTTACAAGTTGCTGACTCTGGCCATTGGGCTGGGATCTCTAAGATTCCCTTGACACCGCTGGGACATTTGCCACAGCAAAGCCTCCTGCACCCAAGCTGCTCCCCATCTTCTCTGGAACTAAACCTTAGAACAATTCTAGACACCAAACAAAGTTCCTGTGAGAAGTTTGGCCCTTAGGCTTTTGAATTTTAAAATATACCTGCTTTTACTCACAGTACCTTTTAATGTGTCGCAAATATTTGGTTTATTATGTGACACAATTGTTTGGTGCTCAACTATTGCATGTTTCACCTTTTTCTTTTTGGTAGGAGCTGGAGGTGATTTTTCCTGTTTGCTGTCCTGCTTATCCCTTTGCGGCTGAGTGCACTTCCTGGGAATGTCTCGGAGGAGTTTTCCATGGGCAGCAGTGCTCCCTGCTGTCCTGGCTCCAGCTGCAGAAGGGACATCTCCCTGCTGCAGCGGAGCTTCTGCTCCTGCCTGGAGCTTCAGGTGTTTCTGGGTTCCCTGGCAAGTTCTCCTTCGAGTTCCTGGCCAGGAGTCACAGAATCCCAGACTGGGTTGGTTGGAAGGGACCTTAAAGCCCATCCAGTGCCAGCCCTGCCATGGGCAGGGACCCCTTCCACTGTCCCAGGTTGCTCCAAGCCCTGTCCAACCTGGCCTTGGACACTTCCAGGGATAAGGCAGCCACAGCTAATCAGTGTGTGTAAAAATAAAACGTTTGGAATGGGAAGGACCTTTCAAACAGTTTTTTATTTTTACGATGTTCTCCACCTCATGGTGCTTAAAAATATAAATAACAGATCTAGAACCTGTAGACCTGAGGGAAAAGGCAGTGTGACGGCCTTCACTGAAGTGGCTATTTTTGCTTTTATATGACTTTCCATCTCAACGAGAAATTACCGAAATCTCGCTTTTTCTGCCTACAACATGTGCCCACTTGGTGGCGCCATTGGTCCTTATTACACCGCACTTACAACGGCATTTTTACCGAAAATACTTCGACTTTTGGGGTCTCTCAGACACAGCTTCTACACATGAATGAAAAGAGGAACAAGTAGGATTTTTTTGTTTAATGACTACAAAATTATGGAGATTTATCCTAATGGACCGGCTTCTCTGGGTCATGGTTTTTCATCTTTCTTTAAAGTGAGAAATGTGTAAAACGCGGGGAAATGTTTCTGAACCCATTCCCAAGCATTCCCACACTCTGAGTCCGTGGGGAGAATACTGATCGAGGGGAAGTGGTTTGTATGGAAATGCTCTGTCACAAGGTAAAATGTAAGGATTCATTTTCACACTGCGTAAGAGTGAATGCATAATTGCCATCTGCTAATCCAGAAAATCTGGGGAGGGATTAATAACCACGGGATCACAAGGCACGGAGGAGAAGACAAGCAGCAGGGTTGGTTTAGAACAGAAATTCCCTGGGATATCTATGATTCCTGTTCCTGCCTTCCTGACTCTCGCCACGTGTCCTTGTTCCGCTGTGCGCTGAGCGCAGGCTCGTCCCCACAGCATGTCTTGTGTGCACAGGGCACTGCCAGGAGCAACTCCAGGCACCTTCTCCCATCTGGCAGAGCCTGCATCACCCCAGTTCCTGCTGGAGGGGGTCTCTGAACTCCGATTTGCAGCATTTTGGGGTTGTGAAGGCGTTTTCTCTTAGGCAGACATTCAAGTGAAGATCCACCGTGGTACACAGGAGCAGCTTCCCGAGGAGCTGCAGGTCACAGCCCAAAGCAGATGAGAAATTAAAGCAATAACAAAAGTACTGAGAGTTGTGACATTGGTGACATTGTCTCTCTATGACATCTCTGCCTCAAATCCTCTGTTTCTGTCTCACGACTCAGAACATGGAAAAAGCTTCTGGCTGATGCTGTAGAGTGGAGCAAAGTCCCAGCCAAGGTCCTGGTGGAGCCTTTGTGGGGCAGTGAATGGAACCAGGTTGGTCTGGCTCTGCATCCCTCCTTGCGCCTCTGACTGGTTTGGGTGGGAAAGGACCTTAAAGCCCACCCAGTGCCATGCCCTGCCATGGGCAGGGACACCTTCCACCATCCCAGGCTGCTCCAAGCTCCGTCCAACCTGGCCCTGGACACTTCCAGGGATCCAGAGGCAGCCACAGCTTCTCTGGGCAGCCTGTGCCAGGGCTCACAGTATCTTATTTTTAAATTAGATTCCTCTGCTCTCTTGCCAAGAAAAAACAACCCAAACCAACCCAGCCTAAGTCCTCAAACGTTCTCTCTGGGAGGTAACAGAGAAGATCCTCAATCCAGTGGTGGCACTGCTTGTTTTTCAATGAGAAAAGTGTTTTCCATTGCACAGGCAATTGTAAAATAACATTTGTGGAACAATTTCAGTGGAATGTTGAGGAATATTTGAGGTCTTGAAGGGACTAAGACCTCAAAACTTATTTTATGGCATGGTGTAGAGCTCTGTCTTTGCCTGGATAGCGGCTGATAATATTCCTGTGAGGAATATTCCGAGCGCATGGGAGGTTTCCTGGCGTGGCCTGGCTCCCACACCTTCCCATGGAGCTGGATGCAGGCAGAGGCACGCGGGGCGTGGGATTGCCCAGGCTGGTGTTGTTAATGTACCATAAATACAATTCCTTATGACCTCCTGCTTCGCCTTCGCGGTTTCTAATTGAATCCTGCGATCGATGGGTGCCCGCGGGCCCTGGGCTGGAGTGACGGGTGCTTCACGTGGGGGCATTTGGCTCACCTGGGGACATTTGCTTCCCTGGGGCCGAGGAGTTGCAGCTCCTGCGCTGTGGTTAGCCCAGGACCGTTTATCTTCCAGCTCCCCACGGGCCGGGTGTGAGCTCAGGGCTCTGCGGGGGCTGTGTGCCTCTGCAGCGGGGCCAGAGTGGGGTGGCTGGCCCAGGGCTCTGCCCCAGGGCGGGGACCAGCAGCATCCCTGAGCATGAGGAATGGTCACAAGAACCCCAGCAAGGTTTGTTCAACCGGGAGAAGGGGAGACAGGACAGGATGAGCAGAGGGGAATCGCTGGTTTCGTTACTGGGGGACACCTTCTTCCTGCAATCCCACGTGGGTAGCTGCAGGTCCCCATGCTAATTGTGCTTGAACTGCATCAGTTTAACATTTTTCTTCCAGGCTGGCTGGAGTAAATTGGGAACTCGCTCCCCTAATTAACTATTGGATGGGAAGTGTCTGATCTGCAGAGATTCAGAGTCCTTGGTGCTCCCGGAGACGCTGCTCTGAGTGATGAGTTCGGCATTGGCTGATTCCTCCCAGAGACAGCCCATGAGCTGCTGATTGACCCTTCAGCACCGGCTATCGACCGCAGGAATCAATGTGCTGGGAACGGCTCATCCCACGGGATTTGTCTCGCCAGCTCCCGGTGTTGTAGGGCTCTCTGGCGCGGCACAGGGAGAGCCGTTCCCGGGAAAATCCACGGGTGATACAAACCTAAGTTCCGGATCTGACTGCAGCGATCGGAGAGCAGCGGCGCGCCCCTGTCCGGGGATCAGGGAGCACCCGGCCGCTCTGAGCTGTGGTTCGCTTTTGGAGAGTCCTGCAAGGAGCACGGAGCTGGACTCGGTGATCCTGATGGGTCCCGTCCTGTGGTAACGCAGGGTCTGGCACGGCACCTCCGGCCGCGGGGAAATGTGCTGGGAACCTGGGAACGCAGTTTGTACATTTGGGGAGAAACAGTGATGGATAAATGGACTGTCGGGAGGCAATAAAGGGCCCGTTCTCACGATGCACGGGACGGGCCCCGCCGGCCCGGCAAGGTCCCAGCGCCGCAGGCAACAGAGGGCAGAGCTCCCGCACCGATGGGATCCGCATCCCGCATCCTGCACCCCGCATCCGGCATCCTGCATCCCGCATCGCGCTGAGCCCCGCCCGGCTCCTTACCAAACACGCGTTTGTCAGCTTTTTAATGAAACAACAGAGACTCTTTTCAACCTGTTAACTGCTCGATGGTCTGGGGCAGATTAAATGCTGGGCTCTGGTCGGAGCCGCTGCCGGGGGGCCGGGCTGGGTTTAATGTTTGTTCCTCACGCTGCAAAAAGCAATAAGACGAAGAAGCCAATCGAGGAAAAAACATTTCCTTAAATTATTTTTTTTAATTAGTAACTTACGAAAAATTTCTTATTAAAAAGTAAGGATTTAAAACTACACAAATGGGTTTTAGCTATTTAGACTGAAACGACCGAGGGGTGACGAGTCTCTCCCAGGCAGCTGTAATGAAATATTAATTGGATAAAAGCTTTAATATAGATTTTTAAAGCAGCTTTTTTCCTTTCGATGTAACATATTAGAGCTGGAAACTGTTCTCATCTGCCGCTGTAAGAGCAGATGAGAACCTGACTCTGCCACTGTGGACATTTCTTCCTGGTTCTTCAGTCATTTTTTACAAGAGGAATTAAGAAAGAATTAGGAATGGAACAGGAGAGGAAATACAAAAGACAAATTGGAGAGAGAGATCAAATCAGCAGAGGCTGGGTGTGATAAAGCAGAAGTGTTGGACGAGGAAATGAACTTGGGAGGATTTTGTACCCTCTGCTCTAGACAGAAAAATGCATAATTCACTCCTGATGTCTTTCAGCACTGAAGCACAGGAGAACCAGCCTCTGGCTTCCTGCACACGCAGTCTGAGCTCTGGCTTTACACCTGGGCGCTGCTGGATCCCTCCAGTGCCTCCTGTAGTGCTGGCCCAGAGTTCCCAAATCCCAGAGAGCTGGATTATGTTGGTGTTTTCTTAATGGGGTAGAAGCTAATTGGGGAGAAACATCAATTCTAAAGCAGGAGTTCTCCAGAAGGGATCTGTGCCTGAAGAATGGCAGCAGCAGGGCTTGCAGGCAGGGCAGAGCTGCCCCTGAGCTGAGCTGGGTGTGAGGTGACCCAAGGCAGAGCCTGCAGCTGGGCTGGGCTGGAGCTGCTGATCTTTGAGCTGCCTTGGGATGGGCCTTGGAATCCCAGATTGGTTTGGGTTGGAAGGGACCTTAAAACCCATCTGGTGCCATTCCTGCCATGGGCAGGGACACCTTCCACTATCCCAGGCTGCTCCAAGCCCTGTCCAGCCTGGCCTTCATTGATTCTGTGCTTGATTAACCATGACACTTTATCAGATCATGAATTTCCGTGGTCGCTGGAGGCAGGGGCTGGGTGGCCTCAGTGGGGGCTGTTCCCTGCTGCTGGCACTGCAGGTGGCAGGGAACCCATGAGCTGGGAATTGCTCCTCTCCTTGATTCCTGGCTGTTTCACTTTCTCCCATTTCCAGCAGGGTGGTATTTTCCATACCCAACAACTCAAACCATGTTAGCAATCAAGATGCAGTGAGACTTGAAACCCAATACTTCACTGCAACTCCAATGTGTAATTTTTCTTTTCATCTTCCAACTCTGTTACGCTGTCAGAGAGTCGATCAAGTTTCTCTAGAAAGATTTCTCTTTTAGAAATTGGTGTTTATTGCATGCCAACACACTGCTTGATTGTTCTGAGAGATTTCTGGGTTTTTCCCTCTCAGAGTTGTCTCCAAATGGAGCATCCCCTGCTGAAATAAACACCTGAGCATGTTGCCCAAAGGCTTGGTGCTGGAATAGCCACTCCTGGAGAATTTAAGCAGAACTGTTGAAAAATCCTTAAGAAAATAAATCATTGGTCCATTAGGACAACCTTTTGCTCTGTGGTGGTTTCATGAGTGAGAGGAACAGGCATATGGCCACAACCTGAGTTTCCTCTTGGGAGGGGAGAGGTTGTGCACAGCTGGAACAAACACGGGCTGCTGCTTTGGATTCAGCTCCTGAGACTGTGAGAGGTGGTAATTTCCTTCTTACATTTGTCCCTAATGAAGATATATCAAGGTGGCCTCAGTCTTCCTGGGAATCATCTTTTTTAAGGATTGCACTGACCTTTAGCGAGGTTGGGAACATCGGTTCTTGTCTGTGCCGGGCTCGGTGAGGCTGCGGGAACGGGAGAGCCCGGGGGGGGACTCGGCACAGAGCGCCCGTGCCTGGCAGGGGATGTCCCCCGGGCTGCACCAGGAGCTGGGAAGGGCAGGATGCCTTCTGAGTGCCCTTTGAGTGCCGTTCAAACAATGGGAGAGCGCTGGGGTGTGCTGGCCCCGTGCTGTGGGGCAGCCTCCGACGGGAGCTCCCGAGTTGCTTTTCCCTGCGGGGCCAGCAGCTCATCTTATGGAAAATCCCGTGTTCGTGTCCTAAGCCCCAGGTCCCGGCAGGACATTTTGGGCTCCCTTGCCCGCGGGAAGGTGTCTGCCCAGTGCCCCAGCTGGGTGTGAACGGCTGTAGGGCTGAGGGGCTCGGTCCTGCAGCCACCCTCCATCGCTGTCCCAGGGGTGGGAGCATCCCACACCATCCAGAGCACCGGGAACTCTCGCTCACGCCCATTTGGGGTGTGTGCTCTAGCACTGCCTTCTCCTCCCACTGTTCAGACAGACAAATGTGGCTGATCCGTGCCTTCCCACAGGTTTTCCAAGGGAAAGATTAAAGCGATGGATTAGTAGAGCCAAGCATCATCACAGAATCCTGGAACGGTTTGTGTTGGAAGGGACCTTAAAGCCCATCCAGTCCCCCCTGCCCTGGCAGGGACACGTTGCCCAGGCCAGACTGCTCCGAGCCCATTCCAGCCGTGCCGTCCCGAGCAGTGCCGGCTGTCCGGCTGTCCGGCACTGCCGGGGCTGCCCAGGAGCTGCAGCCAGCAGAGCATTTAATCAGCAACAACAGTGTTCTGAGGGCAAACTGCACTATTTCCTCCATCCAGGGAGGAGTGGGAAATGTTTGGAGCCACTTCTGTTGGAGGCAGAGCGGACTGAAGCTCCCGCCTGCCCCGCGGGCGTTTCCTTGGCACGCAGCTCGGTCCCCAGTCCCGCACGGTTTTGCTGCGTTTCTGAGCCAGTGCAAATTGGTGCTGCTTGTTTGCAGCCATATGTTCCACCAGGCCTCATCCTCCTCGCCCTGCTTAAATGCTCTTTCCATGAGTGTTTGTGCCTTTTGCAAGAGCACTTTAATATTTCTCTATGTTTACTCTTTTGGAGACAAAATCAATATTTGTTAGATGCAATTATGAAGAATGATGGATGCGCTGTCACTGGCATGAGAGTAGGAAAAATGATATTATGGCACAGGCCTGCTCTTAATAGAAGCAGAGAGGAGATACAAACAGGCTGGCCTGAAAACCCCATCCCAAGTCATTCTGGAACAAACAGGAAGCTTGTCAAGTGTTGGTTTAAATTGGAGTTGATTGCCTGCTTTGGGCGCTGACTGAACATTTGCTTAAATAGGAATTGAGTTTGCCTGGGCTGCTCGTGCCCTTTGGGTTTGTTGTGGTGATGGTCCCGTGGGTGTCACTCCTGGGTGTCACTCCTGGGTGTCACTTGTGGCTCTGCAGGTCCCCACCACGCCCACCCTGGCTGGAGAGCTGCTCCTGCTGCTAGGCCCTCCAAATTCTTCCCTTTTCCTTCCATTTGAGTCTTGGCTTAATTCCAGATGGGGGCGGGCTATGACATTGTCCCACTGTGACAGGCTGTGATCCCCATGCTTCTCCCAGCTGACAAGGGATGGGACAAGAGGGAATGGCCTCAAGCTGTGCCAGGGGAGGTTTAGGCTGGACATTGGGAAAATTTCCTCATGGAAAGGACAGACTGCCCAGGACAGTGGTGGAGTCCCCATCCCTGGAGGGATTTCAAAGCCCTGTGGATGTGGCACCTGGGGACATGGGCAGTGGTGGCCCTGGCAGTGCTGGGAATGGTTGGACTGGATGGGCTCCGAGGGCTTTTCCAGGCTGAGTGATTCTGTGATTCTGTGACTCCCAGGTTCTATGTTTACACTGAGAAGGGAAATCTGGCTCAATGGAATCAGAATCCCAGGATTGTTGAGGTGGAAAAGCCCTCTCAGACCATGGACTCCAACCATGCCCAGCACTGCCAGGGCCACCACTGCCCCTCGTCCCCCACTGCCCTGGGCTGCCTTGGGGCAGTGCTCGGCCGCTGTCCCTGCCCTCTGAGCTGCAGACAGGGGATGAGCAGTGGCTCTGAGCCCTGGCTGAGGAATATTCTGCTCTCCGGTGCAGGACAAGCCCCTGGGAGTTTGGTGTAGGAATTGTGGTTTAATATTGCTGCCTGAGCCAGATAAAGGACAGGGACACAGCTCTGCTGGAGACTCCATCTAATCAGAGCCAAGAAATGCAGATTTATCAAGCTGCTGGTTTTACCTAATACATGATTTTTTGTCCTTATTTCTTTCCTGCCTTGGAGATCCTACCAAGAAGTGAAACTCAGACTGTGGTTTTCCCAGGGAGTTTTCCCAAGGTGGGTGAGGGGATGGGGACACCCACCCCAGCTGTGTCTTTGCAGGACCTGGACACTTCCCAAAGCCAGTTAGGTTTGAGTTTTTTTCCTCCTCTGTGTTCAAGGTTAAACTTTCACTACAGAGAATTAGTTGGTAAGAGACAAAGAGCACTGCTCAGGAGGGGTAGGGAAGATAAATTTCACAAAAGATTTTCAGCTGCAGTACCTGAAGATAGATCAATATTTTCTATTTGCCTTAGCACTAAGCTTATTTTCCTTCATCACTGAAGAGATACTCACTTGTGCCTTCTACCAGAACATTAAACTGTTCTCTGCTGATAAATGGTTAAGAAAGACAAACAATAGCACTTTCCAGGAGCTGCTTTATCTCGCAGGACGGCATCAGTCCTTTGGATAAACAGAAACCCCACGGTGCTGTGAACTTGGAGAGTCCCTGCTGGCGCCCAGCCCCGCTGGTGCCTGTGGGTGAACCCCAAATTTACACTGTTTCTCAGAGGCTCAGGGGGGTGTCCCTGCCGGCTGCTGGTGCCTGCCTCCCCGAGGACACTCTGTGATTGCCCAGCTCGCTGTGCACGGGGCCAGGGGCATGTGGGGACAGCGGGGACAGTGGGGACAGTGCTGCTGGCAGGCGTCTGCTTGTCCCTGCTGAGGATGAGGGTGGGGAGAGCTGCGCCTGTGGAACAGCCACACACCAGCACAGCCAACACAGGTACCAGGGCTGCAGTGGAGCCTTGTCTGCTGACAAATTCAGAAGCTTAAGGCCAACTAAAAGGCAAAGAGAGCCCAGAATTACTGACCGCCCTCTGCTCCCTGGTTGCCTGAAATTATAAATGGATTATTAGTGCATAAACTGCAATGTGCATCAGGAAGGCGGAGCGGCTTCCCACTGCCAGAGGGCAGGGTTAGATGGGATATTGGGAAGGAATTCCTCCCTGTGAGGGTGGGGAGGTGCTGGGATGTAATTCCCAGAGCAGCTGTGGCTACCCCTGGATCCCTGGAAGTGTCCCAGGCCAGGCTGCACAGGGCTTGGAGCAGCCTGGGATAGTGGAAGGTGTCCCCGCCCACCCGAGGTTGGCACTGGATGCGCTTTAACGTCCCCTCCAACCCAAACCACTCTGTGATCCTGTGACAAGGCAGCAGGGCATTATTCCCGCTGCTCCCAAGCTGATGCTCATTCCTCTCCTGGGAGAAGAGGGTGGGTCAGATTTTGAACATGGGAGCACTGAGCGTCTCAAAGGGAAAACACCAGCAAATGCTGGTTGCCAAGTTGTTCCCTCAAGGTGGTGAAAGTTTGAGTGATAACAGAATGGAGGGATAGTGAAGGGATTACCATAGGCTGTGAAGGATACAGATATTCTGGTTTTCCCTAAATTTCTGGGTTTTACTGAATAAATCCACATTAAAAGCCCCAGAGCTTAACCCCCGTGGGCCAACAGCCCATGGCACAGAGGGAACTGGAGCCATGGAGGGAACCAAAGGAATCACCTAGTTTAAAATGGGTTGAAAACACTTGACCCAAGGCCACCTCACTTTGCAAAGAATGTCAGGGAGTGTTTGTTTGCTCCTCCTGTTCAGGGTGTGTTTCCCATCCGTTAAAGCCAGGGATAACAAGCCCTGCCTGGCACAGGCATCTTCAGGGGCTCACTGGAATTGGGGATGTGGGGGGAATATGGGATCACCCCTGGTCCATGGGTGCTCATGTTTATATGAACCTCCCCGTTCCAGGGCTGGTTAAGCACCTGCATTGGTATTGTTTGACTGCACCCAGGATTTATTTGTATGGAAACTGTGCTTCCAGCTCCCATAGCAGCAAACATTGCAATTTCTTACTCAATTGTGGGCATGTTTCGAGCCCAAATCACATTTGTGTTTTTGAGCAGCTTTACAGCCCTGGCAGATGGAGGGCTGCACAGCCATAGGTCAGGCTTGGCAAAATAAAACTGTATTTTTCCTGGGGAATGGCTTCTACCAAACCACAGAGAGGCTTTAGATGCTTTTCAATAACATTTGGCTCTTCAAACCCGATTTCAGAGTGGGATTGTAGCTGGTGTTCAGGTGCAGAAGCAGCACGTGCAAGGCAGAGCTGTGCTGCTGACTCGTCTCGGGGCTGCCGGGCTTTGAGAACACGGAGCTGCTTGCTCAGCTGTGCAAAAGCAGTGACACGTTTGTTGTCCCCTCTCAGAACTCCATAAATCCATAATTGCAGCATCAATTCATCATTGTTATCCTTGTCATCAATCCGTGCCAGCAACAGCCGAGGCAAACAGTGGCTTGTGAGGGTTTGGGGGGTTTTGGTGTGGAACCCTCACCCCACCAGGTGTGGTTCCCCCAGTATTGGTGCTTTTTGCCGTTCTCCGGATTTGGAGGCCTGCCCTGTGTGCTCGGGGCTGCCACTGCCCCCACCAGCCTGGCTCTCCCTGGCCATGGCTGGGACATCTGGAGCTGGGGTGGCCCTGGATGGGCATTCTGGTGAGCACCGAGAGCAGGGAGCCCAGGATGTCCCCCAGGGCAGGCTGGGGTGGGGGACACAGGCACACGGGTGGACGTGGGCACCAGTGGGCACCAAAGGTCCTGTGCAGAACAGCTTCCATGGGGATGTGCCCTGGGACAGGCCCCTGAGCTGAGCCTGTGCTCAGGATGGAAGAGAGGAGCAGCACAGGCACATTTCATGGAATCCCAGACTGATCGGGTTTGGGAGGGACCTCAAAGCCCAGCCAGTGCCAGCCCTGCCGTGGCAGGGACACCTTCCACTGTCCCAGGGTGCTCCAAGCCCCGTCCAACCTGGCCTTGGACACTGCCAGGGATGGGGTATCCACAGCCCTGCATCTCCTGCATAAATTGGGGTGGTAGCAGACATGACACAAACATTCCCAGAGCTCTGTGTTGCGCTGTGTCCCACAGCCAGGCTCCCGTTCTTCGGAATACGGAGAGGAGAGGTGGCTGTGATGAAATAACATTTTATTTTGAATTAAAGCCGTGCTTGGTGCCAGCCATGGCACAGGTGCCTCCACAGGCAGCCCAGCACTGCTCCATACCCCACTGGTGTGTGGCACTGCTGGGTGGGCACAGGCTGGGCAGGGAGAGCAGGCTGAGCCTGGCAAACAGAGAGATGCATCTCCCCAGGGCTCGGGGAACAGATGGAGTTTACACGGCTCAGGAAAACAGAAATATGCAGACTTTGAGCTTGATCCAGCTCCACTGAAGGCAGTTTTCTGTTGACATCAGGGGCTGGTGGAGCAGGTCCTTTCCAGGCTGCTTTTGTTTGGTTTGATTTAGAGGAAAGGATCCTCCTCTCTGCTGACCACGCTCTCTGTCACTCTCAGAGACACTGAACACTCACCAGTGTCTGTGTGGGATGTATAAACTCTGTCCAGGGACATTTGAGTCTGAAATGTGGGATGGTTTTGTTTGTTTGTTTTTTAAAAGGTAGTGATAATGATGTAAGGACTTAAAATCCCCTTGATTCTGAGATAATCTTCGTTTTTGTGAAGTTGTGTGGAGGCCTTGACTCTTCCACAGGAGAAAGAAGTGTAACTCATCCTGGAGCGTGAAATCGAGACACAGTGACATGGAGAGTACAACTGCAGCATTTTGGGACAAAAACGTGCATTCTTAGAATCAGTTATGATTGGAGAGCCACGGCCACATCCTGCCAGGTGCCCAAGGGTCGTGTGGGGCAGGAAATCAATGACCCAAACGTGTATTTTGGATAGTGGCCAAATCAGTGGCCAAAGCATGGCAGGGATGGGCCAGTCCATCCTCTCCTCTCCTCTCCTC
>VZRJ01001582.1:354350-430394 GCA_013397565.1 Ptilonorhynchus violaceus | reverse complement strand
CTTTTTATACCTTTTTCGCTTTTTCTTTCCAAGCCCCGTTTGGTTTCCGGAATGGTTTCCTCACCTTCGCCCCTCCCCAGTGCCCCTCCCCAGGCTGTCCCCGGCATTTACCATTTGTTTCCAAGGCAATTCCTCAAACACTCGCGCACTGAGCCTCCTGACCCTCTTAGTGTAATCAGATAAACATTGATTGCACTTAACCTTACAGAGCTTCAAGACGGAGAGTTTCAATGGTTAATTAACAGCTGTTAATTGTTTTAGCTGTGGAAGGATGGTTTTGTTCCTCCCCAGTGTTATCCCTGTGTTATCCCTGTGCTGTGTGCCCAGTGCCAGGTTGGGCACTGGGGGTCAGCCCATGGTCCCCAGCTACACCCATCCCGTCCAGCCTGGCCTTGGACACTTCCAGGGATGGGGCCTGTGCAATAAATAAATAAATAAATAAATATTTAAATCTATAAATGCGAAGTCCATGTCATTACACTCCGACGATTTGCTTCGGAGGAGCTGCTCCGTATAGGAAAGTTATTTTTAAACACTATTAATTCCAGTTGTTGTTGCAAAGGTTCTCTTGTACATCCAATTAAAAACCATGCTTTGTGTAATTTGTAACTTTAAAAAATCAATTTCAGCGACGAGCCCTTCATGTTCGGTATTTCAGCACCAGGTGTGAGGCTCTGAGAGGGAGCCCCAGGTAAGGCAGGGAATGGGGAATCAGGGAGCCCGGCGGGGAGGGTGCCAGGCTGAGGGACCCTGCCCAGCCTGGCCGGGGGGTGGGAATGCCCAGAGCTGTGTCCGAGTGTTTGCCCCGAGCTCTGAGTGCCACTGCTGGCCCCGGGCTGGGATGGAGCCTCCTGCAGATTCCTCTGCGGAGCCTTCCCTCCCCGTGCCCCTCCCTGTGCTGCTGGGATGGGGGCAGTCCCCAGGTGATGCAGGTGGGGGGTTGCAGGTGAGGGATTACAGGTGAGGGGTTGCAGGTGAGGGGTTACAGGTGAGGGGTTACAGTTCAGGGGTTACAGGTGAGGGGTTGCAGGTGAGGGGTTACAGGTGAGGGGTTACAGGTGAGGAGTTACAGGTGAGGTGATGCAGGTGAGGGGTTACAGGTGAGGGGTTACAGGTGAGGGGTTACAGCCCCCAGGGCACCCCGCGGTGCTGCTGGGCTGTCTGAGGAGCTGATACAACACTTCCTTCTTGTGCTGCCAGCACAATCCAAGGTGCCATCAGCCCGGGGCTGCAGCAATCCCAAACTGCCGAGGATGGACAAACACCTCTCCAGCACACGCCTGAGATCCCTCAGGCGGAAGGAGAATGTGCTGTAGCAGCGTTGTGCAGCAGTGATGTTCTCATATTTCATCCTTCCCAGAGAGCTCCAAACCCGCTGTCACTCAGGGCCCGCTCCCAGCATCCCTGTTTTTAACATCACACAAATATTTTTGTCACCTCTTCCATCAACTTAACAAAAAAACCATCACAAGACTTTCGGTTTATCCTTCCTTGCCTGATCTTTTCTGCAGGCTGAACAAAGCAAATGCCTCCTCTGGCTGCCAGGCTGTTCTTCATCCTGACTTTATCTGTCCCTGTGCAGAGCCTCCCCTCCCCTGCGCTCCCTGGTTCAGCAGTGCTGCTGGAATGACACTCCCATCCTTCTCCTCCCTCACCTCCCATTTATTCCGGAAGATGCAGAGACCTCTGTCGCAGTGGGGAGAAGGGAAAGAGGTAATTGTGAGAGGAACACAGCAGATTTTTCTCCTTGGTGTGAGCACTCACTCTTTTTTCCATGTTATTTGTATAAATTATCCATCCTTGCCCATCCGCTTTGCACCTCCAGAGTTGCCTTTGCATCCTGAGGATAAAAATAGCTGAGCAACGCTGGTCGATAAAGGATCTGAAAAAGGAATGTCAGTGGGAGTGTGGCTGCCCTATTTTTTGGGTTAATTAAGATGGGGAGGTTTCCTCCATCCTGAGCCCTCAGTGATTTTGTTTCTTCTCTCCCAGAATGCTGAACTTGCAGCTCAGAACCTCCGTTTGTCTTGGCATGGGACCCCGAGCAGGGACAGCCCAGCGTGAGCTGTTCCAGAGCCACAGGGCTGGCAGGGCTGGCAGGGCTGGCAGGGCTGGGGGCCTGTCCCACCAGCTCCCAGCTGGGACTGGGGCATCTCCCAGGATGGAGCCCTCCTAACCCTGCCCCGTGTCCAGCCCCGCTCCCAGTGGACAGGCGAGGTTTGGTTCAGCCAGGCCTCCCTTCTTGGGTTCATGCCCTGCAGACCCTTTGCTGCGTGGGCAGGGGGATGTTTCCAGCTGCCAAGACCGCTCCTGAGTTATATATAATACATTAGAAATGAAATCTGGGGGCTCATCCCGAGCCAGGGAGCCCCCGAGGACCCTCGGCTCGGAGGATCCTGAGATGACCCAGCCCTCGATGGAGCACTGGAAAAACTCTCACAGATTCATTGCAGATTTATTACAGGTTTGCTGTCAGGGTACCTCGCTCGAGTTTTCTTCACAAGCAATTGGTGCTGCAGATGGTCCTTCAGCTCTGCTGCATCTCAGGGGCCTCCCGGGTGGCCGAGAGGCAGCTCCTGACCCCTCGGAGCGCCCGGGCTGTGCCCAACCCCAGCAGCAGGGTTGGGTCTGGCGCTGAGACACTCACCCTGTGCTGGCCTGGCAGTGTTCAGAGCTCTGCACCAAACTGCTCTTTTTTTTCCCTTTTCCCCGAAAGTAAAAAAGGAAAAACAAACCACAACGCCCCAACATATCATTCCTTTTTGTGTAACGCAAAGGGAACGGTAAAAGGCAGCCCTGGCAGCTCGGGCAAAGCCGTGAGAAGCTGAAAGTGCTTTTTGATATAAGCCCCAGCCCCAATGACAAGTGAGGCCTCAGCAGGTTTCAGTGATGGACACTCACATGGACAATAAGAGTGTTCAGTCACAGAGAAATTAGTAGTAAAGGAACAAGAGAAATAAAGACAAGGCTTTCAAAATAATTGAAAAATCTGTGTTTCAAGTGAGAAACACATTTCTAGATAACAGGGTTGCAAAGAACATTTTTTCCATGTTTTGTTTTTAAGCTGTTCTCCATCTGTACCCGCACATCCCTCCAAAACAGCCGGCACTGCCCTGGCTGGAGGCAGGCGGGGTTGGAAGAGTCCCCAGCGCCACCAGAGATGCAGTTTCTGGGCTCTGCAGAGGCACAAGTGCTTTACAGCTCGTCAGGCAAAGACGAGACCCGCCCCTTGGTTCCCCTTGCGCCTTCCCAGTTTAGATGTTCCCTCCGTGCCGGCGGGGAGGAGGTTGGAGATGGGGCTTGGTGTGATCAGGCGGCAGCTCCCCGTGAGTCATTTCCTTGCAGTGCTGTGAACAGCATTCCTCAAGGGAATTGTTGGTGTTCACAGCTCCAGGGCGGAGGAGGAAACTTCCGCTGAAGGGACAACATGTGGAAGCGTCTTCTGGCAGCGAGCACGGCAGGAGTGCGGAGCCCTGGTGCCGGGACAGGGTTACAGGGCGCAGTTTCACTGGTGCCAATTCAGGCACTGCTGTTGAATGATATAATCATGTCCCTTAGACAGCTCCCTTTGAAAAAAATGGCAATTTTCAAGCTGGGGACTGGCAAAAAGAATTGAACAGTTTAAGTGGAAATCTGGGGAAAGTACAGTATGAGCAGACTTGGAGAAATGCTGCCAAATGTCTGGAATGGGGTGGTTTTACCAGGACAGAAAGGCTTTGTCTGTCACTGGGGTCAGAGGCTGCACTTGATGACCTCGAAGTCTTGAACTGGGGTCAGGTGCTGGTGACCAGGGGGCCTCTCCCACACCTTCCTCCCTCGTCTCTTTGTAGGGGTGGGTTTGCCCTTTCATTTAGAGAGCCTCTGTTAACTAGACATTTTACTACACAATATGATAATTATGCAAATAAATGCATAGTCCCTGTGTTTAGCTTAATGTCATTTTCTTTTGCATACAATTTTTCATTTATTTCTTATTCTCAAACTAAATAGTCAGAAAGAAGAAAAGACTATAGAAAGAAGATAACACTGAGCACTCTTCTAGCAACATGTGCTCAATCAGAATTTAAAAAACTGTCTTTATTCTCCCATTTGTTACGTGACAAAACCTTCTCTTTGCTGCTGTCCCAGGGGAACAGGCACTCGTTCAAGTGAGGTTTTATTCCTTGTGGCTCCAGATCAATATATTGTAAGATTTCTTAGAATAATGAGGAAAGACTCCTACATCCTCAGAAAAAGACAATATAGCAGGGAAAAAATAGCCATAGAAAATTGGTCAGAAGGGCAATTTCCAGCTAAGGGAACACACATTAATCTTTGCTGTGAAAGTCAAGCGTTCCTGTTGCTGCTGGCTGACTGCTCAGCACTGCGTGTCCTCACGGTGCTGCCAGCTGAAGCCCAGGCCTTTAAAAAGCTAAAGAGAAACCAAGAGAGTTCATAAATGTCATGGATTTGAGGTCACGGAGCAGGTCAGTCCAATTACTGCTGCTCCTGGGTGTCCCCATATGCACATGGGCACAAATAAGGACACGGCTTTAAAAGGGACCAGGCTCATTTCTAGCAGGAAAGGAACTGAGGTTCTGGACAGCTTTGCAGAGGCTCTGCTTCCTGCTGCTCACCCGCCTGGGGAAGCCTGTTGTTATCAGCGTTTGTTTGCACCCCAGAAACACTTGGTCTGATTTTGGGACTGTCCACTTTGGGCACTTCATGAACATGGAAGGGAAAAGGTGTTTTGAGAAAAAGACCTTAAAAGTTCCTGTGATCTCTCTTGGAAGCACGGCTGATGTGATCCAGCCCTGGGGACCAGCACAGGAAGGATGTGGAGCTGCTGGAGAGAGTCCAGAGGAGGCACCAGGGTGATCCGAGGGATGGAGCAGCTCTGCTGGGAGGAAAGGCTGGGAGAGCTGGGGGTGCTCACCTGGAGAAAAGAAGGATCCAGGGGGACCTCAGAGCCCCTTCCAGTGCTTGAAGGGGCTGACAAGAAACATGGAGAGGGACTTGGGACAAGGGATGGAGGGACAGGACACAGGGAATGGCTTCCCACTGCCAGAGGGCAGGGTTGGATGGGATATTGAGAAGAAATTGTTCCCTGTAAGGGTGGAGAGGCCCTGGCACAGGCTGCCCAGAGAAGCTGTGGCTGCCCCTGGATCCCTGGAAGTGTCCAAGGCCAGGCTGGATGGGGCTTGGAGCAGCCTGGGATAGTGGAAGGTGTCCCTGCCCATGGCAGGGGTGGCACTGGATGGGCTTTAAGGTCCCTCCCAGCCCAACCCACCTGGGATTCTGTGGTTCCATGATGTGATAATGGTTGGATTTGCCCATGCTGGGTTTGTATCTGATGAAAAAAGCACAAACTCACCACTGACTGCACAGGAACAAAATTCCTCCTCATCCTCCTCCCTTCCTGAAATCATTTTCCCAGCCCCTGCCCCACATCTCTGATAAGCCCCAATCTCTCAGGTACATCTCAGTGCCACAAAATGATCTTACACTTAAGCAGGACCAAGTCTGTTTATTCAAATTTTAAACTCATTCCTCTCATAAGCAAGGAACATTTGGACAAGCCCTCATTCCTAGAAATCCTTTCCTGTGGGAGAGTGCTTGGTTCACCCTGCAGGCTCACCCAGGCCCGGCGTGGCTGTGGCTGGTTTGGGCTCGTGTTGGTTTTTGAAGTTGAGAGGCATTTCGAGTCTAATCCTCGCAGTATTTACTCTCCATCTCATCAGACCATTTACTCAGGGGAGGGCTTAACCCTGCAAGACTTTGTGGAATACTGAGAGTAATTCTGCTTTTCACACTTCCTTAATAGCCCAGGCAGCCATGCAGAAGAGCAGGATTATTCCAGGCAGTTCCCAGGAAATGCCTGCACATGCTGATGAGGGGAAGGCGAGTGCAGGCTGCAGACAGAACCCCGAGGAGACGCAGGAGAAGCCTTTAATTATGTAAAAGCCACTGGGCAGGACAGAACATGGAGCTTTTCCACGTCCTCTCCGGACAGGGAATGGACAGTCCAGTCCCAGGGAAGGGGGAAATGCTCCCTGCCATGTGTAAGAGCCCCTGCTCCTTTCCTGAGCACCTCCAGGGATGGGGACTCCTCCACCTCCCTGGGCAGCCCCTGCCAATGTCTGACCACTCTTCCAGTGAAGACATTTCCCTAATATCCAACCTGATACTCTCCCTGGAAGCTACACCACTACAAGTGTTTAGAAATGAAATGTGGCCTGAGATGAAGAGATGCTTAGGTCAGGTAAGTATTAATTAATGAGGATTCAGGACAGTCCTGTGAGGCAGGCACAGACAGGGAAGCTGAGTAAGAGATGAAGTGCTCAGGGATGCAGGATGAGGTTTCCATCGAGCCAGGAGTGCTGACTGCTCTGCTTTTCCCTTCCCACAACCACACACGTTTATCTTCCTGTTACTACCTCTGTAAAAGAGTCCCTTCCCTGCTGTCCGGGAGGGGCTTTCTCCTCCTCAGAGTGATAAAGTGGAGTGATCCAAAGGCTGGGCAGAGCTCGTGGCTGAGCACAGGAGTGAATGGATGTGGTTGGAAGGACGAGGCCCAGCAGAGACGGGGCGATGGAAAATTCCTGTGAAACAGAGCAAAGGGGAAAACTAATCACGGAGCAGGAAAAAAGGGCTGTGTTACTGTTCTCAGCAGGGTGTCCCTGGGTCAGGTGAGACCTTTCCATGGCTTGGAAGACGTGGCTGTTTCCCAGACATGAGAGCAGCCTGTCAGTGACAGGTCCCAGCTTTGCCAGGTGTGGTTGTTGTGCACATCCCCCTGGCCTTCACTCATTATTTTCCCCGAGTTGCTGTCGCTCTTGGAAGCATTCCCATGAGGCAGATCAGGGTTTTATTCCTCCCTGGGAACAACCAGTGCAGGAGCCAACAGCCTCTGTCCCCTTGCTCTTGGAGGCACAGGTTCTCCATCTCTCACGCTGTGAACTGTTCGGTGCGTCCAGCCCGCTCCCAGGCGGTCCCCTCTGCCCAGTGCAGTGAATTTGCAGCCCGGCCCTGGGGGACCGCAGAGCCCCCTGGGCACAGTCGGGCACTGCCCTCCCTGGGGCCTCTTCCCAGCCCCTCGGCGCTCCCAGGAAAGGTGTCGGGCACGGCCCCGGGGACTCCTCCACCTCCCTGGGGGAGCGGGGACACGCTCGGTGCCGGGAGAGCGTGGGAAGGGGGCTGCCCGCACGGAGCGGGGCTCCTGGCACACCCCACAGCAGCATTTGGGGCCGGCCCCGCTCTCCGGGAGCGGCCCCGCAGGAGGCACCAGCGGAGCGCCAGCAGGGACGGAGGGGCCGTTCCCGCTCCTCCCGAGGGTTACGAGCGACAGAGTAAAGCAGGGAAACTGCGGACTGGGCGAATAAAGAGGCAGTCGGGTGCCTAACGGGATTGCCACGTTCCCCTGGGTAATCACTGTGAAACAAACGGTGCCACACAGAATTCCCACCCTTCCTCTCCAGGGAGCAGAGCTGGCAGCACCGGGTCTTCCCTCCAGGGAGGCTCAAAGGGTTTCAGTTCCCAGCCCCGGGTGTTGTTCGCAAAGGAGGGAGGAAAAGAGGGAAGTGAGGAGCTGTCAGTGTCTGACACGAGCTGACAAACCCTAAATCACAATTCCTCCCCTCCATACAAAGCCGTTGTTAAGTAATTGAGTGGGTTTTGCTTCTTTCGATCTGTTTGTACTTGTGGGAGAGGGAGAACAGCCGCTCACCTGCCTGCAAATGTAACACATCCCAAATGATTCAGAGATTTGTAGATTCTTGGGAGCTCAGAGCTATGGAAATACAACCCCCAGAAATGATGGGGGTCAGAAGGCACACCTGGTAAGTGTTCCTAAGTATTCCTAAGGACCTTCCATATCTTTTCACAAATGACATGCTCACTTCCCCCCAGCTATTGGAAAAGAGCAAGTTTCACTTCTGTTTTGGAGTTGCCTGTGAGCTCATCCCCTGACCCAGCCATGTTCTGGGCTCCCACTGAGGCCCTGATCTCACAAAGGAAGTGGGACATAAATGTGAATTAATGGCACTTCTGTTCCCTTAATCTGGTGTTCCTGTGCCCAGGTGGGAAGCCCTGGACAGCCCATCCAGATGTGTTTCCCCATCCCTGCCTCCTCCCCCTTTCCCATCAGCCCAACTTGAAATCAATCCACAAACTTCATGTATTAAAAGTGAAATTCCAGTGGTGACAGACATCAGTGTCCTAACCTGTCACAACACCTCAGGATATCCAGCACGTCTGATGGGATGATCCAACCTTATTGAAAGGTTCTCTTTATTTTATTAAAAGAGGAATGAATTATACCAGATCACTTTGTCAAAGTGGTTAGGCTGTACTGAAGTATTTGGATCTTAATTTGATATTTCATTCTCTCCTTCAGACAGGAATATTACCAGTGGGACATTTTACGAGTAAAGATAAATCTGTAATAAACCACGGTGCCTACTTAAAACCTCATTATCCCTGTCCTGTTCTTCCCCTGGAAAGCTGCACAAGAGCTTTATTGCTGCAGGGAGAGAAGAAAAGGCTCTTTGTCTCTTCTCTTACACCTTGGACATCCCAGCTGGAGCCCTCTGGATCTGGGGTGAGGAAGGACCGGTGACAGGAGGGGGCAGCCAGGTGGGGGTTGGTGTCTTTTCCCGGGGAACAAGGGGCAGGACAAGAGGAAATGGCCTCAAGTTGTGCCAGGAGAGGTTCAGATTGGATATCTGGGAAAATTCGTTCCTGGAAAGGGCTGTCCAGCCCTGGCACAGCTGCCCAGGGAAGGGGTGGAGTCCCCATCCCTGGAGGGATTTCAAAGCCGTGTGGATGTGGCACGTGGGGACATGGTCAGTGGTGGCCTTGGAGTGCTGGGAATGGTTGGACTGGATGGGCTCCGAGGGCTTTTCCACCCTGGACAGTGCTGTGGCTCTGGAATTCTGTGAAATGCAGTTTGAAATCCATGTCAGGCCCGAGCTCTCAGGGGAGCTTGGGGATGCTCCCTGCAAAAGCAGGAGAAGCCAGGGCTCATAGTCGCAGGGAGTGTTGGGAACAGGCTGGGATGGGCTCTGTGGGCACCTGGAGCAGGGTTTGCAGCCCAGCCTGGGCTCAGCTCCGTCCCTGCACAGCCTGGGGGGGCTGTGGCACAGCTCACACCCCGGCCACCTTCTGGTAATTGACACTGTTCCGCTTTTTGGCTGTTTTCCCCAGGTTTTAAATAAAGCTCTTCCATCCCTGCTGCCAGTGCAGGGATGATGATGATTCAGAGCTGTCCCAGGCACAGGACCCATGGCACAGCCACCCCTCCCCGGCTCCCACTGCCCTTCCTCTCCCTCTTCCTCACACACACCAACACCTGCCCCCACCCCAACCCGGCCCCAAAAGGTTTTGGGGAGGGTTGTGCCGCCTTAGGGCCACTGTCACGCTGCGTTTTGGGGTCGTCCCTTCGTGCCTGGCCAGGAGCTGCTTTTGTGCTGCAGCTCAGCCCTGCCAGCTCCGCTGACAGGCTGTGAAATGGAGCTGAGGAGCGCAGACGCGCGAAGCTCCCCGGCGCCGTCACACGCTGGGAACCGGGAACGTTCCGGCACCTTTGCTAATCGGGCTGTTCCTGAAATGTGAAAGCCTCACCCGCGGCGCCGGGGCTGACAGCGAGCAGGAGAGGAATCGCTGGCACGGCAAACGCCCGCCGTGTGCTGCAGGTGCCGGGGAAGGGCCACGGGCATGGCCAGGCTCAGGTGAGGCAGCTCTGTGCCCTGGGTGTGGGGCAGGTTGGTTCCAGCCAGCAGTGGCTGCTGA
Organism: Ptilonorhynchus violaceus; assembly: GCA_013397565.1. Lineage (NCBI taxonomy): Eukaryota > Metazoa > Chordata > Aves > Passeriformes > Ptilonorhynchidae > Ptilonorhynchus > Ptilonorhynchus violaceus. Next base: position 420,626 of record VZRJ01001582.1, on the reverse strand, counting down.
CAAACCCTTCAAGCGCTGCTCGGCCCAGGTAACGCGTTCAGGGCGTCTCAGTGCACCCTCTGCCCTGCTGCTGCTCTGCTGTCAGTCACCCTGCGCTCATCCTGTGATTCTCCACCCTGGGAGCTCTTCCAGGCCTGTGAAATCCTCGGGCTAAGTGCCTTGCTCTAGCTGGATGATGTTCGGAGCACCATTTAAGGCAGGGCTGGGGGGCTCTGCTCAGCTCTGGCTGCAGCTGGAAATAAGTGAGGATGATGCCCAGGGCAGGGCCCTGAGCTCGGGATTGGGTTTGGTGTGAGGATGATGCTCAGGGCAGGGTTGGGTTTGGTGCGAGGATGATGCTCAGGGCAGGGTTGGGTTTGGTGCGAGGATGATGCTCAGGACAGGGTTGGGTTTGGTGCGAGGATGATGCTGAGGGCAGGGTTGGGTTTGGTGTGAGGATGATGCTCAGGGCAGGGTTGGGTTTGGTGCGAGGATGATGCTCAGGGCAGGGTTGGGTTGGGTGTGATGCACTGGGATGGGTTTGGCAGGGAGCAGCCGCAGTCGTTCTGGATCAAGTCTGGAACGGGATGGAGCTGAAGGCCCTTTGCCCTTTGGGGGGCTCAGTGATGCTCTGGGCCAGGAGCTCTGAGCAGCCGGGTGGGAGGGGCAGGGAGATGCCCTGGGGATGTGGGTGTGGACGTGGACACCAAACAGGCTTTGGGGCAGCCTGTCAGAGCCCTTTCCCTAGGGTCTGTTCCCAGGGCCCCGCTGGGTGCTGAGAGTATCTGAGTGAGTTGTGCTCTGAAGAGGAGTCTGGGCTCCTGCTCTCTCCTCTTTCCTGACTGAGGAGTTCCACACTGCCTGGGCCTGACGTGCAGATGGATGTGGGGATGTGGAAGTCTCTCCAGGGAGTGGATTTTTAACAAGGTGAACTTTGTTGCAATAAAACCCTCTTCCCTTTCTGTGTTCAGCAGCTTTCATGTGTCACGGTCGTGCACGAGTGTCTGAGAGCACCCCAGGGCTTTAACCTATTTAAAGAGGAGCTCTCCAATAAAAGCAGCTCTGGAATGGCAGGGCTTTGCCTCCCTGGGAGGCTGGGGGCTGCCAGGGCTCAGGAACCAAATCTGTGCCCTGAAAATAAGGAATTGATGCTGAAAGGCTCTGCCTGGTGCCCCCTCCCATGCCTGGTGATCCCAGGGCTGGGACGGCCACCCAGCCCCTGCTGAGCTGAGCAAATGGCCCTGAGCTGTGCCAGATTGGGATCTTCCCACTAAACAGAGCCCGGGAGGCTTTGGAAGGCAGCAGTGTGGGGTTATCAGCTCTGTGACCTTCCTGGCCCGGGGCACTCTCACAGAGGGTATTTAAAGGCTGGTAACAGGAATTCCGGTGTTGGCAAATCCCTGTGTCCTCCTCAGGCACACGTGGAGTTAGTGGGGCTTTGTTCTCTATCAGGTATAAATCTGAAGGGGGGGATTTCACTTCTTTCCCAGACAAAGGCGTTTTGAAAACTTGGCTTTTGGAGACAGAAAAACAGCAGCATAAACACATTTTTTTCTCATAACTTCTTTGTACTTAGAACACGGATAAAGACTCTGTGGTTGAATCTGATTTTACATGCTGATTTATGTTGAATCTCTATTTTTGTGGAATTATTTTGTTGGGAAAAGTGATGCAAAATAATTCCCCTGGCAGCCACAGAGCCGCTGCTGTGGCTCCTGATGGGCAGGGCGAGCTGGCCCCTCCTGCCACTTGCCCACTCCTTGGCCCCGGGAGCTGCTTCCCAGTTTATCCTCTCAGTGGTGGTGCTTTCCTTCCTCTTTCACAGCTTGGGTGCTGCTTCCTGTGTTGAGTTACACTCGCTGCCTCCTGCAAACTGTGCTGCAGATCTGCTGTGCCAGAATTAAACTGCTCAAATTTGGAGCTGGGGATGTCACCGAGTGTGGCACAACACTGGGGCTCCGTCAGCTGCTCGAGCAGCAGCTCCTCCTGGGAGTCATGGGATCCTCATGGAATGGCCTACGTGGGAGGGGACCTTAAAGGCCGTTTACTCCATGCCCTGCCATGGGCAGGGACACCTTCCACTATCCCAGGCTGCTCCAAGCCCCATCCAGCCTGGCCTTGGACACTGCCAGGGATCCAGGGGCAGCCACAGCTGCTCTGGGCAGCCTGTGCCAGGGCCTCCCCATCCTCACAGGGAAGGATTTCTTCCATGTATCCAAATTAAATTTCCCATTTCAGTTTTGCTCCTTGTCCCATCGCTCCCTCTCCAGCTTCCCTGCAGCCTCTTCAGAGCTGCTCAGGCCTGGTGTTGTCCATCTCTGAATTCCCTGAGCTCTCTCAGAGCACTAAGGGCCAGCGTGCCCCGTGCAGTGACTGCAGAGCTCCATTATTGCAAGAATTAAAACCAAAACAATTTGATAAAATAGTTTGGTTTTTTTCCCTTCTGCTTGGAAACAAAACTTTTATTGCAGCAAATGGAACTAAAATCAATATACATGGAAATGACTCGCATTTGGGGACCCTGGGTATTGTTGATTTAATACTATTTATTTAACAGCTTGGCAAATGTGTGGTTTGTCTGTCTCAATAGATTTTGAAGAAAATGATAATGTTTTATAGTAAACAGTATAAAAATTCGAGCAAAGGCATCTTAATCAACTCCTATAAAAATTAAATGAGCGATTGAACATGTCACGAGCTCAAGTCTATTTTATCGTGCTACTCATATTAATGCTGCAGCTTCTTTTGTGCTGGCTCCATTAATATTCAGAAGGGCTTTAGTGCAGGAGTGTGCCATTCTGCCTGGGGTTTCCTCCTTCCTGGTCTCCATCCAAAATGCAAACCCTCTTCAGCCCCTCAGAAACAGCAGATTATCCTCAGCAAGTCTGTTGAATGTAAGCAGAAGTGACATCTCGTGGCATCCTGGATTTCAGCGTTATCCTGGATGCTCAACACACAACTTCAGCTGTGATGGATAATAAAACTACTGCCGTTGCCCTAAATTTGGGGGAAAACCTGGCTGAATGAATGCAGTAGGTACTGGCAGCCGAGGCTGTGGCCGCCTGCCCTGATCTGGGCACATTTTGGGTCGGTACCTCCTTTAGGAGGCGTTTGGGCTGCAGAGAAAAGCGATGACCCGGGGCTGGCCCCACCGGCTCCTCCTTCCCTGGCAGCCTCCGCCGAGGGCGGGGTTGGGACGGGGGTGTTTTAGAGGGCCGAGAGCTGGGATTTTAGGGAATAAACGAGTCTCTAGATCCAGTGCCCTTTAAGCTGGGAGCAGGGAGCCCTTGTGATGAAGTCCCTGAGCTGTGGAAAGGGTCCTGATGCATTTGCTGCTCTGAAAATCAACTTTTAAAGGATTGCCAGGAAGGAGGGTTCAATTCCTCTTTTTGACTGAGGAGGCAGCTTGGTAGCTTGTATCTTCCCATGGTGTGGATGACTTCTCACTGAACATAAAATAAGCCTGAATCATATCCTCTTTGATGTATTTATTGTATAAAAGCCAAAAAAGGTGTACTGGAAGATCAAGTACCTGTCTTTGGAGAAATCCCTATCAAGGAGTTTGTAGATGAAGGTCTCTCTTGCTCCATGGCAGTGGTAATGCTGTGAATGACAAATCATGAAGGAATAAATTTGCATTCATATTTATTGAAGGCAATCTTGAAATATCCCCAAGCAAGAGAGACTTGTGTTGTGAAAGAGAAATTAAGGTGACATTGGTAATCAAAGCAGTGACTGTGGGGAGGGAAGGGTCACTGCTGGGGGCAGACTTGGGAACTTGGGAGAAGTGTTTGTCCAAAACAGAGCCAGGACAAGGGGGAATGGCTTTGAGTGGAGGAGGGGAGATTTAGATTGGATTTTGGGAAGAAATCCTTCCCTGTGAGGATGGGGAGGCCCTGGCACAGGCTGCCCAGAGAAGCTGTGGCTGCCCCTGGATCCCTGGAAGTGTCCAAGGCCAGGCTGGACAGGGTTTGGAGCAGCCTGGGACAGTGGAAGGTGTCCCTGCCCATGGCAGGGGGGGCACTGGATGGGCTTCGAGGTCCCTCCCAGCCCAAGCCATGCTGTGGCTCCATGCAAACGGCGCGGGGGCTGGGGCAGTGCGGGGCTGGGACACCCCTGCGTCCGTGGGGACGAGGGTGTGACCTCTGTGCTGCTCGTGGAGTGTTGGTGGCAGTTCTCTCGGCCGGGGAGACCCTTCCTCACTGCTCATTCCCGGTGATAGTCACACAAAGGGGTTTCCCCAGCAGCTAAACCCAAACTGCTGTTCAGCTCAGGCTTGGAGGGGTTTCTGGGAGCAGTGCCCGACCGGGGCTGCAAAGGGGGCAGAGCCTGGCAAGGCGTTCCTGGGGCTGCTGCTCAGCTCCCACCAGGCGGAGCGGAGGAGCGGCTCCATCATCCCCCCGTTTTGCAGACTCCACTGTCTGCGTCAGGAGCAATTTTTGTGGAGTGGTTCAGGTTTTAGAGCCTGCCCCATGCTCTCCTGTCATTCCTGTTCTTAGGAAAACCTGTGCTCCGTGGTGTGTGACAGCCCCCTCGGGCTGTGCAGCATTCCCAGGGCACGGGCACGGAGGGGCTGGAGTTCTGTGAATGGTTCTGGGGGTGAGTTCCTGCGTGTTTAATTGGCATTTACGGGGCATTCCCTCTGCAGCCCCACAGAGTCAGTGGTGGGGCCGTGGACATGTGTCCCTCTGCCGTGGCCTGTGTGGGGAATGGCGCTTCAGGCGCTGACAGGGCTCGCGCTTGGCAGCTCAGATTGGACGCATCCCAGGGCTTGCCCTTGGCTTCAGTCCCTCCTGCCCTCGGCTCTTCCCTGCTGCAGCCCCGTTCCCTCAGTGCTGGGAGGGACTGGGGAGTGCCTGGGGATCCTCATGGAGGCTGTGAATGGGGAACTTCTCAGGTGGTGGCAGTATAAGACATTGAATGGAACAGCAGTCCTGGACTCTTCCCTGGCCTCTCCAAACCGTTCCAAGGGATTCCTGCAGCTCCTCATGGCCCAAACACGGCAGTGCCAGGGCTGGGGGAGCACAGGGCTGGCTGGGGCCACCCTGCTGTGGTGTCTGGGCCGGGTGAAGTGGCTGTGACTCCCAGTTCAGTTCTTTCACTCTGCAAAACCATGTCTGCCTCTCCATGGCCGGCAGTAGATCAGGAATTTATCCCACCCAGCTGCAGGTACCTGAGTCACCAGGTGAGCAGTTCCTGAAATCCTCAGGTGTGATTTTCATGGCAGAGGACACAGATTTCCATCCCTCCTGCAAAGCCCGGGTTCCCTGGGACTGGGATGAGAGCAGGTGTTGAGTCCCAAGCTGAGGGTAAGGGCAAGACCATTAACAGGATTTAATAAACTTAAACTGCAGGATTAGTGCTGTGCATTCCTGAGTGCAAATCAGGATCCTTATTCCAACTTTATTTCTGTGCTACTTTTCTGAAGCATACTTACTTTCCTTAAGCTCCCCTTTTATATTTCAATTTTTAATTTGCAAATTATGAAGCCTTCTTCTCTTTGTTGTTGTCCATCAGACACAGGAACACCTGTTTTCTTTGGCCAGCTTTCTGAATCACCCTTAAATTCCATATATACAATATACATAAAGGTGTATTCACACATTTTATGTATGTTTAGCTACTACATTAGTCCAGCATTCCAGGAATCCAGTGTTACTGGCCTGGTACCAGCTGTATTCCAGAGAAATGGACTATTTAATAGCAGCTATTTCCCCTTTGTCTTAGTAAGTCATAACATGGATGTGGAAATTCCACACGCCTGTGGGTGTTTTCCTTGTCTGTACTTTGGGCACCTTAGAATCCCTGAACCCTTGAGGCTGGAAAAACCCTTTAAATTCCCCTGTCCAACCTTCACCCAGAGCACCAAGGTCACCACTGACCACATCCCCAGGTGCCACATCCACACGTGTTTTGGGGACTCCAGCCCTGCCCTGGGGCAGCCTGTTCACTCCCAAGCTCTGAACCTGGGCTTTAATGCCGGGGTGAATCCCCTTGAAACAGAAGGGCAGAGCCTTTGGGCCGCTGAGCAGTTTTCCATGTGCAAATCCGTGTGTTCCCCGTGACCTTCAGCCCGCGTTCCCGGCGGGCGCTGGAGCCTCCCGAGCGCCAGCCCCGGTGCCCGCCCCGCTCCAGGAGGGTTTGTGCCTTTCGGTTCCGTCTCGGTCGCTGGAGGTCAATGAGCTGCTCGCGTGTTTGGGGCGCTGCCCCCTCCCCGTGCCGACAGACCTCGCTCTGCAGCGCCAGGGCGGGCTGGCTGTGCGCCGGGATCCGGGGGCTGCTGCCTGCCCTGCAGCTCTGCAAGCGCAGCCACTAAAACTTCGTAACCTCTGGAGGGCAGGCTGGCCTTTCCCCCACTAATTTCCTTATTTCTCCAAACTGGTTTGACTCCAGTGCTCCAGCAGCTCCCGTTTCAGTCCAGCTCTGGAACTGTCAGGTGGCAGTGGAGTTGAGCCTCAGCCATTTCTTCCAAAATTCCTCTTTTATGGTTGTGGTGGGAGCAAAACTCAAACCAGCTGCACCTGAACTGTTGTAGTGGGACAGGTCGGTCTGAGGAATGGACAAAGGGGTGGTGCTATTTTACCAAAAAATGCAGGTATCTGACTTATTTTGGACTCCCACCTCAAGGCGATGTCCCTGGGTTTTCTTCAGTAGGGATTGGCTTCTTGGGGAAAAAAACCCACAACAACCAAAGATGTGGTGTGAAAATAATGGGAGAGACACTGGAAAAAGCCCTCCTGCCCAAGCAGGCTGGGATGGCTGCTGTGCCCAGGGCGTGCCCAGGGGCCATGGTTGGGGTAGCAGAGCCCCAGCCAGGGCTGCACCACTCTTTAAAGCTGAATTTATCTGAAACTGCCCGGAATTGTCCTGGCAGGGAGGATCCCGGGTTCCCTCCTCGCAGGCTGTCAGATCCCACTCTCCCTGGCAGGGAGGATCCCAGGTTCCCTCCTCGCAGGCTGTCAGATCCCAGCTGAGGCCCCCCTGGCTCTGAGCAGTTGTTGAGCCCCCCAGAGCTGCCGTTCCCAAACAAACCCTTCACACAGATGGCCGGCGCTGCCTCTCTGGAAGCACAGCTCGTCTTCCCACCGGCTTTTTGGGGTTTAAATGCCAGTGAACATATTGGGAACGGCAGAGGCATTAAAAATAAAAGATGTCTTTAAACGTGCAGCAAAAATAACTTGCAGAGAAATATTACTAAAAATCGTTGGTTCATTAAAAGAGATCTAGAAGTGAATTTTCAGCTTTGCACAGTGAAAAAATAGGAGGGAAAAGTGGCCAGGAGCGCTGTGATGGCTGTGGAGGAGCTGTTATCTGTGGGCAGGGAGGGGAGATTAAGTGCAGCCCAGCCTGGGATGTTTGCTATGGCTTTTAAAAATGCATTTCTGCCCCACTTGACTTCCAGGGTCATGTGGGAACTCGATGCTCCTACCTTCATACTGGCTAGCAGGATTAATTTAAGAAAAAGTGAGAATATCTGAGTTAAGGTGCTTCGTTTGTGGGTTAGAAGTGCCCAAACTCCAAAGCACCAAGAGGTAACAGGATGGAGTTACTCCAAGAATGTCTCTTTAAAGGTTTAACTCGGTGCACTCAGAGCAAACTCTGAGGGATCAGAGAGTGAATGGAAAACAAATCTAATTTAAAATAGCAAAGACAAGCCAATAAAGCTGATCCAATCAAAGCTTCAGCAGTGGGATAAAATGCAGAGCTGCTTTTAACTGATGCAGCTCTGAACACATGAAAAAAGCATTTTGATTAAATGTACAAGCTGCACTGGATCAGAGGCTGAATTGGTGCAATTTCAAGAATTAATCTTTAAGGAATTTCAGGAATATTTTCTGAAGGGAGGGCAGGACTCCACATGTGGAGAGCAGCCTGCCTGACCCTGAGGAGCTGCTGTCTCTGTGGGGTGACTGAGCACTGGCCCAGGGTGCCATGGAGCTGGGGGAGTCTGTCCCTGCATCCCAGGGGTCCCTCCCAGCCCCACTCTGGAATTCCGTGTCTCATTGCAGGGTCAGGATGTGCTGTGTGTGGGCGTGAGGCACTGCCCCTGCTGTGCTGCCACGGCTGTCCGGGGACAGGCAGGGTCCTGGAATGGTTTGGGTTGGGAGGGACCTCAAAGCCCATCCAGTGCCACCCCTGCCATGGGCAGGGACACCTTCCACTGTCCCAGGCTGCTCCAAGCCCCGTCCAGCCTGGCCTTGGACACTGCCAGGGATCCAGGGGCAGCCACAGCTTCTCTGGGCAGCCTGTGCCAGGGCCTGCCCACCCTCACAGGAAGGAATTCCTTCCTCACTGTGTCTGTTCCCTGGATGTCCCTAAATCTGCATCCTCAAACAACACCCAACACGTACTGTGATACCAATTGTCCTTTTTGAGTAGCAACCTGTGAAAACCTGACTTTATACTTCCATAGTTGGCATTAAACTGCTGAATGGAGGAAAAAATTTCTTTGTTTAATAAAGAAAAAGTGAGACATCCCTGTTTGCCTTTGGAAGGTGACACTTGCAGTGAGCACAACAATTTCCTCCCTCCGCCGCGCTGCCATTTCAAAATTTGCCCTTTTCAAAAATCCATCTAAAATCTCATCTTTTCCTAGGTTTACCTAAAGTGCTGATTCTAACCTTGCTCCAACCATGCTGTATTTGTTTGACTTGTGTGAACTCCTATTCTTACAGGGTTTTTTATTGCTGTGTTGTGTGCTTTGTACCTCTGCACAATCCAACCTTAAACACTTATGAAAGTCCTTAAAAATACAAAAAGTCAGCCTGAAGTACAGACCATGAACTGATGAATCCCTTACACCACTTAAAGACCACTGTGGAGGGGGATGACCACAGCAGCACAGGGAACAGTGGGATTCAGGGATGTGCTTTTCTGAAGGAAGTAACTCACCCGCACCCAGAACCTTTTTGCAGAGCCTGGAGAGTTCTCCGTGTGAGAAACAAAGGATTGGTTTTTACCAAACAGAACTCATTTGACGAGGCAGGATTTGACCCCGGCAGAGGTGGGAATGGCAGCTGAGGTTGTGGTGCTTTGGTGCTGGAGGGTTCTGAGGCCAGTGGGAGCCTGGTCAGCTGGTCAGGGATGAGCTCTGCTCTGGGGCAGATGGGGTGGAGGTGAGGAGGAGCTGGGGTCGGGGAGGGGGCTGGACCTGCAGGGTCAGCAGAGCAACCTGGGCTGAGGGCGCTGCTTTTTGGGGCCCGTGGAGTAGGGTTTGTGGATGGGCATGAAGAACAAAAGGAGGGGAAAGGGTGGAGAGTTTGAGAAGGGGTGAAAAGGTCGATGGAGTCGCTCTGGGGAGAAACGAGAGGAGGGAGGAGAGGGAGGCGCTGAACAGGGTGGAGGTGAGGAGAGATGGAGAAGGAACAGCTCCAGGTGGAGGTGGTGCTGGGTCAGGGAGGGGAGCAGGGCACGGGGCTCTGAGCTGCAGGCTGAGCCCCTGCACCAGCCACGGCTGCCTGGGCTGGAGTCCCTCACCTGGGCTGGAGTCCCTCACCTGGGCTGGAGTCCCTCACCGGGGCCGTGGCTCTGTGGCCAGGGACATTCCCATCCGCTCGAGGGAGAGAAGTCTTTACCTGAGCTGAGGGGGAAGAGGCAGGACTGTGCTTCAACACTGGCAGTTGTAACAAGCTCAGACCGTCACAGGCCATGATAGGGAGAGATGGGTGATAAACTGAAAGATGAGTATTCATGAAAATGAAGTTAAGTTGTTCTCTGAGCAGCCTGGGCTAGTGGAAGGTGTTGGAATGAGATGAGCTTAAGGTCCCTTCCAACCCAAACTGGTCTGGGATCCTGTGAATCCCCTTCTCTAATTTGGAGACTGAATTGACTCAGGGTTTTCATCTCCCCCTTCCTTGCTCAGATACAACTTTATTTTTGACAAAAAAATGCCACAATTTCAGCCCCTGCAGGGCCCATGCCATTGCTGTGGCCAGGATGGTGTTGGAAGCCCCCGCTGCCCCACTGGTGGTCACTGGGGGGTGTGGTACTGCTGGGTGTTTGAAGTGTGCAGGGCAGGGATGGAGAGCGTGTCCAGGGAAGGGAATGGAGCTGGGAAGGGGCTGGAGCCCCAGGAGAGGCTGAGGGAGCTGGGAAAGGGGCTCAGCCTGGAGAAAAGGAGGCTCAGGGGGGACCTTCTGGCTCTGCACAACTCCTGACAGGAGGGGGCAGCCAGGGGGGGTCGGGCTCTGCTCCCAGGGAACAGGGACAGGATGAGAGGGAACGGCCTCGAGCTGTGCCAGGGGAGGTTTGCTTTCAATATTAAGGAAAATTCCTTCATGGAAAGGGCTGTCCAGCCCTGGCACAGCTGCCCAGGGCAGGGGTGGAGTTCCCATCCCCGGAGGGATTTCACAGCCCTGTGGATGTGGCACTTGGGGACATGGTCAGTGGTGGCCCTGGCAGGGCTGGGAATGGTTGGACTCAATGAGAGCTTTTCCAGCCTCAATGAGTCTGTGATGCCATGACACGTATTTCACATGATTGGACAGATAATGAAGGACCAAAAGACCCCTTTCTTTATTCCCTTTGCTTCTGGAGCGTTCCTGTGCTGTTTCCATGGTAACAGGAGGATTGGCAAAGCCTTGGGGAGCGTCCCAGCCGTGGCTGTTCCCGGCACTGGGTTTGTGTTTGCTGAGGGGCAGTTCTGCCTCTGGGGGGTCTCACCAGGCTGGGAGGGACATGGAGTGGGGTCTGTCCTGCCTGGGGGAGCCTCTGGGCAGAGCTCCTCGGCTCCTGTGGCGGGCACAGCTTTGGGACTGAGACATCAACCAGCTCCCAAATCCTCCATGGCTTTGGTGTTGTGGTAACAGGATTGGGAAATGCATTATTGGAGCTCTGGAAAATTCCACAGAACCACAGAATCCCAGACTGGTTCGGGTTGGAAGGGACCTTAAAGCCCATCCAGTGCCACCCCTGCCATGGGCAGGGACACCTTCCACTATCCCAGGTTGCTCCAAGCCCCATCCAGCCTGGCCTCAGGCACAGGGGATGGGGCAGCCACAGCTTCTCTGGAAAACCTGTCCCAGAGCCTCACCACCCTCATGGGGAAGAATTTATTCCAAAACTCTCTTCTCCGCTGCCCTCTGGCAGTTTAAAGTTTCAATTCCTCTTTTTCTGAGAAGAGGTGGCCTCTTGCAAGGCTTAACGCTGCCAAAGCTCTGATGGTGGTTAATCCAGAGGTGTTCTCCTTCAGCTTCCTTATGATGCTGCCTTAGTCCTTTCCCCAGTCAGGACACAAAAATGTCCTTTTCTCCCTCAGATTAGCACTCCTTCAGGCAAATGGGAATGTCAGAGTTCCACTTGATGCCAATAGCTGTATTTTTTCAGCCACTGGGGGGTTGGCTGAGCAGGTGGGGTGTCCATGGCAGAGGCTGCACCCAATGTCATTCCAGTTTGGGTGGACACTGAGTCATGCCCAGAACTGAAACAATTCTTTGAATTCTGTGAGTGTTCCCTTGGCACCTTGCTTGAGGCTGCTGTTCCAACCCAGAGAACTCACAATGGAAAGGTTTTCAGTAATATTAATTTTCTTCTTGTGCACAGTACAATTTCCTCTAAAACTAAGGATTTTTTCAAACAAGGCTCTGCAGCGTCCATCATGTTTTGTTTCAAAAAAAGGCTTTGCAGAGTACATGATGTTTAGATTTGCTACAGAAATGAATTTCAGTAAACTTGTGTTTGAAGTATTGATTGGAAGATGGATACCTGACAAATCCAATACAAATGCAATGTTTTGGGGCTTCCTGGTGTTGTTGGGATGTTTTTCCTGCGGGGCACGTTGGGTGCTCTCCTCACTCCACGAGGCCAGCTGACCTGTGCTGCCCCTCTCCCGAGTGTGGGCTGGAATTAATTGTCTTGAACAGTTTACGAGTTCATCCCAAGCTTCCAAGTGCATTCAGAATTCGGGTGCCTGGAGGTAAATAGATGGAATTTAGATGCTGGGTAATCTGTTTTTCCCCCTGCTTTCCCTGGCTGAGCAGGTGCTGGTCCAGTCCCATGTTCCCCTGGCTGTAGGATGTGCAAGGCACAGATCCCCATCTCTGCTGCTCTGCCTGTTACAACAACCATTTCACACTTGTTGTGTCACAGGAACGTTTCAAACTCCAAGTGCCAGCTGATCTGGAAGGCATTCCAGTACAGAGCTGCTTTGGTGTCAGGACACAGAAATAAAGGAATAAAAACATCTGTTTAGAAATTTTTTTTTTAATTAATCTTGGATCTGTTCTTTGGATCATTTATTCTTCCCAATAGCTTTGATTATGGAGGTTACTTGGTGCATTGGCTCAGTAATGTGCTGGTGGGTGGCACTTACAGGGGATAAATCAGAGACAGGATTATTCCCTTCTCTGGTGAGTTTAAGGAGTTTTGTTGGTTTTTTTTTTTTAATTGTTGTTGTCTGTTTGGGCTTTTTGTACTAGATTTCCCTGTTTTGTTTATTGTGCATTGCCTGTGGCTGTAATTGCAGCCCTGGGCTGTGTCAGGGCACAGCTGCTGGGTGAGGCCTCCAAAGGGTCCCTCCCCGCTCCCTCTTGGATTTGCAAGAGCAAACATCGATTTCCATGTCAATGCTCAGGGGCTGTGCCAGAGTGAGCCCTGGATTTGTGATGACTGATTTAAACTGTCATTATCCAGAGCAGAACAGAAGGGGTGTGATAGAAAATGCAGATTGGGTTTGTGAGTGATTTCTGGAGCCGAATTGGCAGGTGCTTTCATGAAGATACTCTCAGGAAATGACTCAAATACAAAGATAAACAGTACTTAGGGAATGCCTAATTAATAACTACAATCATAATATTTTGGTCTAAATATTAGAGGCAGCCTCATTAAAGGAATGCAGAGGCTGTGTTTTAGGCTGGCTTGGCTGCAGGAGAGCCGAATCTGTCAGAGTGAGAAGTTCCTGCAGGAGCTTGGATTGTGCCTGGGCAGTGTTTAGGCACAAACACGGTGCTCGTGCTTCGGTGGCACTGACGGAGCTCACACCCAAACGGGAAACCTGAGCAGCACCAGGAGGGCAAAGGAGCTGTGACAGCCCGGGGTGCTGAGATGTGGCTTCCCAGTGACGTCTGATCCGTGTTCTCCTAGGCCACAGCTCCCCCAGGCTTCCTGTTCTGCGTTTGTGGCTGCCCAGCTGTGAGTGCCGGTGCTAACCCTGAGATGGGAGTGCTGCGCATCCTCTGCGGGCACTGGGTGGGCACCAGCTCCTGCTGCTGCCCCTGCCACTCGCTCCAGCCCCTGAGCTGTTTCTGCTGCAATTCAGGGCTGGATGCTGTTCACCTCTCTGTGGTTTCCTTGTCCAGCTTTAATCTCACGTTATTAGGAAAATACTCGTTGTTGTGTGTTTGTTTGGTGCCAAGAGAAACAGGATTCCCTTCCCAACAATCATTTCCAAAATACTCCTCGTGCTTCTGTACAACAAGTTCTGTTATTGCTGCTCATAACATCCCTCCACAGGCCTGGCTGGAGACAAGATCTGCTCCCTCAAAGTAATAACACGGTTCTGGGTTTAGCTTTTTCAGATGGAGCATTCCCTGTGGGATATCTGCTTTGAACACTGCAGTCTGAAGCAGTGCTGAATCCCCTCTCCCAGAACCCTGCTGGAGAGCTTTCAGGTTGCCTGTCTTGATAGGATGGAAGAACAAGATCTGAATTTTGAGTTGGTTTCCAAACTTACCTGGCATAACCAAAATAATGGGTGATCACACTTTATAGGTTCTTCCTGAATGGGTTTTGCTCTCTGAGCATCCCAATCCCTGGGTGCCAGCCCACCAGTTTGGATGGAGGACGCTCCAAGGAGCAGAGTTCCGTGTTGGTGTTCCCTCTGATGGACCAGCAGGCTGGGGGGCAGCTTGGAGGGGTGTCCAGCTTGCTCAGGCTGGATTGGTGTGGGCCTGTCTCTCCCAAAAGCTTGGAAGCCCGTGGCACTGTGATACCCAGCCTTGGAGTGGGCCTGGGCCTGGCTCTGAAATGTGCCCCAAGCTCATGATTTGCTTGGGTCCATCTCTGGCCAAATTGCTCGACTTTGACCTCAGTCTGACCTGGGTTGTGGAGGCACAGCTGAAGTTCCTCTGGTCTGTGGGGGGAGGAGGTTTGGCCCAAGAGTCAGAGATCATTTGTGTGTTGGAGAGCAGTTTATAAACTCCCTGTGGTTATGAAATACCCTGCTTAGTAAAACACTTCATTTTCCGTTTGGAATGTTTATGGTTGTTTTGTAAAATCCACGAGTTCTCAATATTTCACAGAATCCCAGACTGGTTTGGGTTGGGAGGGACCTTAAAGCCCATCCAGTGCCAGCCCTGCCGTGGGCAGGGACACCTCCCACTGTCCCAGGCTGCTCCAAATGTGAAAATTCCCAGCTGCTCGTGCCCAGTCCCTCATCAGTGAGCAAAGTGTTCCCCTCCAGGAGACACCTGGCAGTTCCCCCTCTGTCCCACCAGGCCCCCCAGCACAGTGGATCCAGCCCTACAGGACGTGCTTTAGTTGCAAGGTCGTTTCCTTGGTGCTCGAGATGTTCTCCACAGACCCCTCAGGAGCTGGGTCTGTTTTTCCGGGGATGGTTGTTAGAAATTGTCACGGGCTTCAGATAGAGGAGATAATTCTATTAGGATAATATATTTATTTCCTTGTTAATCACAGGCAATTTGCCATGGTTTTAATAACTATGCCTTGTCATTTCAGACCCAAGGAAGTAATGTAGAGGAACAGATAAGAACTTTATCTACTAATTCAATATATCCCATGCCTATTATCTCCTTTGTGGCAAGACTCGTGTAATGTGGATGTTACAGTGGGAATAGAAGATTCTATGAAGCCATTAGAATTAATTTCCATAAACAGCTTTGTACTGGGCTTTTTGGGGAAAAAAGTCCTGGAAGAACAGGAACAAAATATTTTCTGGTCCAGGTTTCCACCACCATTTCTGAGCGGTGTCATAATAATAATTTCCTGCTTCCACGTGTGGCTCCTGTGAAGAGCTTTGTGTGCATGGACAGGGGACACACAACTGTCCCTTTTTCTGCTGATCCCAGGCAATTTCACACAAACACTCAGGGAGAGACAAATTTTTTTCCTGGTTATGTCTTAACATGGCAATTCTGCAGGAGGATGAAAAAAGGCAGAGAAATGGAGAGGAGAAAGAAGAGTTATCTAAAAGTAATAATAGTAAAACGTGGATGCAATGGGACTTCTCTATTTAGCACTAGAGCTCCCTAAAAACCTAAGCCTGGTTTTTAAATGTCATTGGTATCTCCAGGAGCTCGGAGCTTCCTGTTGATGTTATTTCCCTTTCAAACAATTCTGGATGTGCTCAATGATTTGGGGTTAATTATGGTGCTTTCTGTGTGAAGGACATTCTCCATCCAAGACTACCAAACAATTCATAAATGCTCAAATGAAACTTTAACGTTTTCTGTACAGGCCCAATAGGGAAGGAAGGTACAAAGCCATTTTCTACCAGTGTTAAAAACATCAATTTCCTACTCACTGAGGGTCTGTGGGGTCCATGTGGGTCAGGTCTCTGCTCCCAAAAGTCCCCAAGAAGAGGAGACCTTGCTCAGACCAGGGATGGGGCAGCCACAGCTGCTCTGGCCCTGTGCCAGGGTCTGCCCACCCTC
Source organism: Ptilonorhynchus violaceus (assembly GCA_013397565.1). NCBI lineage: Eukaryota > Metazoa > Chordata > Aves > Passeriformes > Ptilonorhynchidae > Ptilonorhynchus > Ptilonorhynchus violaceus. Next base: position 405,039 of record VZRJ01001582.1, on the reverse strand, counting down.
CCAGGGAACAATTCCTTCCCAATATCCCATCTATCCCTGCCCTCTGGCAGTGGGAAGCCATTCCCTGTGTCCTCCTCCACCTTTCCTGTCGGCCCCTTCAGGCACTGCAAGGCCACAATGAGGTCACCCCAAAGCTTCTCCTCTCCGGGTGAACAATCCCAGCTCTCCCAGCCTTTCCTCCCAGCAGAGCTGCTCCATCCCTCGGATCGTCCTGGGGCCTCCTCTGGACTCTCTCCAGCAGATCTCTGTGGTGAAGGATGGAGGAGGATGGGACCAGGAAAATGTTGCTCCGTGTGGCACCACTGGATCAGGATTTGTCCCTTCTACAGCAGGCAGGCACGGATTTGGAGCTGGTGGGGAGCAATGCCTTGCAGAAATGGATTAAACATGGAAAACAAAGGGCCAAAGTTAATTGAAAAGGAATGTGACAAATGAGCTTTTTAATGAGTTAGAAAGGCTGTCTCACTTGCTATGTGAACAGAAAATAGAAGGAAAAAAGCATAATTTGCATTTTTCCAATCATGAGCGATAAAGCAGAATTGTGCAAATACCTGAGGACAAACAGTGTCAGTTTTGGATTAGTGGGTGATGATACAATTGTTATTAAAAGTGTGCTCTGTGGGGCTGCACGGCAGATTTTCAGCACAATATTCCTGCAGGTACTTTTATGCAAATTGAACAGCGAAGAAAACACAGAATTTTATTTTTTTGCCTATTTTTTTCCCCTTGTTCATAAAAATCCATTTTGCCCAGTGGTGTTCAGTGGCTGTTTCTGTGAGCAGCAAATATAATTATTTTGACTGCTGTCACTGAAAAGGCACTAACAGGCTCCATTTGCATATGACACGGCGCCCACTAGAAGTAATTCTGCATGTACTTATCAGACAATTAGGTGATTCTGTGCTCAGCCGGACCAGCACGAGCAGAATAAACTTTTAAGTGATATTAAGGCTGTGAGCACCGTGCTGGTTATTCCCTCAGCGTCCCCTCCGCTCTGCTTGTGTGCAGATCTGAGGCTGTAATGATTCCTGAGGAATTAGTCCTGTGGTTTGTTCCAGTTTACAGGTTGGCTCGTTTTCCTCCCAGAACCCGCTCGGAATTTGCCCAAACACATTTTTCAAATTAGGGCCTGAAAAATGCTCGGCACGTAAATCTGGTTTGCATATTCCTTTGAATAATGTAGTGAGCCACTTAATTATGCATACATGCAGATAACAGATCTAAATATAGCCGCCTCCTCGGGAGGTCTGTCGTGGTGAGGTGCCACTGAAACGGCTCCTTCTTAGCTCGGATCTGCCCTGGAAATGATCAAATCTTCCCTTTTCAAAAGTAGGGCCTTTAAAGCTTCCAGGAATACACCTGTAATTGGGAGGTCCTTGCAGAGTTCAGCTGCTCCATATGTTGGATCAGAGGAAGATCCCATTGATTCATCCCATGGATGGGACTCTGTGGACGCTTTCGGAGATTGTGGGGGACGAGCACTGCCTGGCACCGCAGCCTCAGTCCCCCATCCCATCCCAGTCTCCATCCCCTCCCCAGCCTCATCCCCACCCCATCCCATCCCTCTTCCATCCCCACCCCAGCTCCCCCTCCCTGCCCAAGCCTGTTTCCCTGCTCTGTGCTCACAGGCACGGGAAGAGGAGGGCCGGTATTTCACACGTCCAGGGTCTCTGTCGCTGTCTGTCCCAGCCAGTTTGTCACCATTCCTGCCTTTGAAAAATTCACTGATTGGACAAGTGGCAGCCTCAACTTTGCCTAACGTTAACTGTCCTTGTATCTCCTGTGCTCTGAAACCTTGAATCCACCTTTTTGGAATGAAAAGCAGCACTTGGACTCTCCTCAGTTCGCATTCTGTAACTTGAAGTCCCCATTCATCTCCCATTCCTGCTCTGCAATGACATGGGGGAAGTGCTGGGATGTCAGGAGTAATTGCTTTTTTGTTAATGTGTGCCTGACTCTGTTGTTGAATAACTCAAAATTAAAATTCAGGCTTGCTTAGAGCTCCAAGCTCCCAACTATCACAAACCCCTCATTAAAGTTGCATGCTGCCAATTGAAACTGGTTTTGGCAGGGAATCGGAATTCCACACAGGTCTGGCTTGGCTTTTCCCTCCCAAGTGTTAAAATATAGATGCAGTTTTACATTAGTGTGGAAGGTCCATGAGTAATATTGCTGTTAGAGGCAGGCCCTGCTGGTAATAGGGTGAGTGGGTGGCCATTATATTAATGTAATAAAGTGTTGGCTTGAAGTGCAATTCAAGATGAATGAATCATTTAGACTCCCCACTCCGAGTTAAACCTTCGGGTTGGGGTGGGTTTGACCCGACCCTTTAATCCAGCCCTAACCCAACGCACCTCGCGCTCCTGGCACGGAGACACGGCAGCAAAACACACCTTAAATACCGAGATTTCAAGTGTTCAAACATCACTGTCATGCTGCCAACTGAGAGGCAAACTGGGAGCTGTTTCTTTTGAGAACACAAACCCACGCGATCGTCCTGGCAGCTCTGTGGGGGAGTCACTGCTTTGCAGGCTGGTGCTGTGACTCACTCTCTTGTTTGGGGATTCAGACAGTTTCTGGTGACCCTGCTGCAGGCTCACAGCTCTCCACATGATCAGCAGCAAACAAGGAACAAACCTCCCAAAATTCAGGGTTCTCTAAGCCCATCTTCTAGGAAACCTAGAAATATATCAGATTTCTCACAGTGCAGACTCTTGGCTAGGCAGTACTGCTCAAATAAACTGTCTGAGAGAGAAAACTCCGTAGTTGGTTTCTCTGGGCCACGTGTTTGGATGTTCTTTCTCAACTTTAGTTCCATCTGTTGCATTTTCAGACCTCTCCTCCCTGCAGTCCTGTTCTGAGCAGCCACAGAGCGAGGCCTGATCCCTGCGATGTGCTCTGGTCAATGCTTCCCAAAAAAGTCAGATGTTGTTGTGCTTTTGGTCTCTTCTTAGTACAGACTCACGATAACTATTTTTAGCAGTAATGGCATGTAAAATTTATCATTCACCAGCATCTCAGACCCTGCAAAACCCTTTGCACTCCTGTCCATCACACCTGGCCATGGGCGAGCCCAGCATTCGGGGCTTGGCTTTCCTTTCCTGCTTTGAATCCGAACAGGATCCTCCTGGCAGGGAGATTAAATGGGGAGCTTGGAGCTTATAAACTGCAAGGCCATGGCTGAGGGAAGTTTCTTACACCTGTAGGACCTCAGTGAATCGTGGCACAGGGAACATTTCTGTTTAAAGCAGCTGCTGTCCAGCATTCCACATCGCAGCAGCCTTTCCCTGGATCCAGCACCGGCTCCTCTCCTGCTCTGAGCAGCTCAGGAGAAATTTGGGGTAAATGAAAGAAATGGGGCAAATCAGGGCCATTGCTGGGTCAGGTCCTGGCCTGAGCAAACCCCTTATCCTGGGAGAACTGCATCCATCTGCCCTTGCTTGGGATGAGGCTGCCCACGGCTTGACCGGTTTCTCCTTGCCCTGGTGGTGTTGGATCCTCTCCATGGGGTGGGATGCAGACTGTGCCCCACAAGCACCTGGAAGTGGAGCCCTTTGAAGGAGCCAGAATGTGTAACATTATTTATTGAGAGTAAAACATTGATGCACTGCTTCAAACAAATCTGTTCATCTACAAATCCAGCAAAGAACCCTGAAAATTAGCTGCTTTATTATAAAATGAGGTATTTAACCATTTCTTAGTTACAAATAATTAGGGAAACAAATTGCTTCTTAATCAGCTCAACTGCAAGTACTTTTCAAAGTAATTTTTTTTTGCAACCAGAGCCTGAAGCGTGCGAATTTTTCACTTATTCCCTCTCCCACGTTGTGTAAGATTTTTCATTTCCTGGGTGCTCCCTGGAAAGGAATAAGGTTATATGAGCTCTGGTAGCAGCTGCAGGCGAAGCCCCAGGACTGTGCCCTGGGTTCAGCCTCCTGTGCTCCGACTCATCAGAGCTTGCTGCGAGTTGGTTTGGGTAGATGAGAGCTCTGTGAAGGCTGTGGGTTGTCTGTTGTGCAGCAAAGATTAACACAGAAATTCTCAGTCTCATGAGTTAGAGTTAGATAGAGAACACAGGCAGATTTAATACTTCATCCCAGGAACCTCTTGGCAGGAGAGGCCCTTCCTTTGGCCAGCAGAGGAGGCCGAGGTGTGCCTTGGCCCCACAGTTTTCCCCCGAAGTGTTGGCAGTGGAATGGGAGGCGTTCGTGTGTCAGTCACCCCGGAGCGGGACAGGCATCAGCTTCACGGAGTCACAGAGCAGTTCGGGTTGGAAAAGCCCTTTGGGAACGGGGACCCCAGGGCAGAGGGGAATGTTGGGTGCAAGGAGCCGCTGCTGGCAGCGTTGGAGAGCAGCTGCCACTGCCTCTGATCCGCTCCCCCCTGCAAGGGAACGGGAGCAATTCCCCAGGCAGGAAAAGTGACGGGAGGAAAATCACCATTTCTGGGAGGGTTGGTCTGATTTCCTCCCAGAGAAAGGATGAGAGCAGAGATAAAAGGCACAGCGAGAGGGTCCAGGCGGTGCTGCCTGGGGTGGTCTGTTCGGTTTATCCCTGTTCAGTTTTTATCCCTGTCCAGTTTATCCCTGTTCAGTGCCTAAAGGGGCTCCAGGAGAGCTGGAGAAGGACTTGGGGCAAGAGATGGAGGGACAGGATGGGGGGGAATGCCAGAGGGCAGGGTTGGATAGGATACTGAGGAGGAGTTGTTCCCTCTGAGGCAGGCCCTGGCACAGGTTGCCCAGAGAAGCTGTGGCTGCCCCTGGATCCTTGGAAATGTCCATTCCGTGGGGAATGAGGATCCCTGCAGGGGCTGAGTCCTGTGCAGCTCAGCCAACTCCTGCACTTCCTCCTGGTCTGGCTTTGCCCCTCTCTTGTCTTTAATAAAACATTTTGCCCTTGGGGTGTGGTTTCCTCTGGCCAAGGCTCCCTGTCCCAGGGTGCTTTGGCTCTCCGGGAAATCGGGAATGTCACGGTGCATCCCCCCACCCTGTCTGTGGGTGATGGCTCAGTGTCTGTTCTCACTCTCATCAACATCAATTCAGCATGATAAATTTGGAATAATCTGCATGTCATTAGCACATTTTAATTGTCAGGGCTTTGTGAACAAAAGGCTCCTGAGCACAGACATAGGGCTTGGATTTACAGTGAACAGCCTTAAATATTGTATCTCAATTTAAAAAATATTTTAGTTTAAATGACAGATGATCCCCCTAATGATTCACCTAAGCAGGAGGAGAGTGCAGCCACATAAGACTGTGGAATGTTAATTAAATGGATGTTTTTATACCACAATGTATTTGGTTGTATAAATCAAAGATTTATGGGATGTCTATAATGGACAGAAATAAAACTTGATTTAAAATACACAGATTTACAAGGGAAAAAGATGGAGGAAGCTCATAATTTTGACTCTATTTTTTTCTCAGGTGCTTTCTAGAATGGGGACGATACAAGAACCATATTCAGCTCTCAATTCCTAAAATCATATCTGGTGTAGGAACTGAGAAAAAAGTAAACGGCAAAGAAAGTCAGGGTTTCTTGGCTGATGGCCATTAATGCCCTTTGAGTGGGTCCTTCTCCACCACTGGGAATAGAGCCCAGCACCAGGGGCCCCACAATCCCTGGTATTCCTGGAAGCATCCTGATGGATGCAGGAGCAGTTCCCAACACCCCTCTTGGCCTCAAGAGAAACTTTGGTTGTTTCTGGTGTACTCAGCAAATATCGAAACAATTAAATTAAAGCATGGTTCAGGCTGGCCCAAGAGGAAACCAGCTGAGTTTTCTTGCAGAAACAAAACAAATGTTGTATCTTTTGTTTTTCTCTTTTGCAGCGTTTCAAGGAAAGACGCAAATCAATGAAGGGAAATTCTGAACTTTAGAACTATTAAAAAGCCCCCAACAAACCCCCTACAGCTTTCCTGTGCTTATTTCTCAGTAACCCATTTTTTAATCAATTGTTGACCCTTAACCAAGATGTTTTTACATCTGGGTCTAAACGTTTACTCTGCCTGAGGTTTGTGAATGCGTTTCTACATCTCTGTGCATCCCCCAAGAAGGGGGAGTCCATGGGGGATTTGGGCACTGCCACCCTCCCTGCAAGGGTGGGCAGGCCCTGGCACAGGGTGCCCAGAGAAGCTGTGGCTGCCCCTGGATCCCTGGCAGTGTCCAAGGCCAGGCTGGACGGGGCTTGGAGCAGCCTGGGACAGTGGGAGGTGTCCCTGCCCATGGCAGGGGTGGCACTGGATGGGCTTTGAGGTCCCTTCCAGCCCACACCATTCTGGGATTCTGGGAATCTGTGGTTTGCTGAGGGAACAGCTCGGGGAGCTCTGCCCTTGTTCCATAGCGTTGAATTCCCACCCCACGGGAACACGGCGATTGCTCCAAAGCCGGGCTCGGGGCCGGGGCACCACAAGGTGATTGTGCACTCCTTGACTTTACAGCAGGCTGACTTTTTGCTGGAAAAGTAAAAACTGAGAGGATTTGAGGAGTGTAACGCCGACATTGAGGGATGCCGGGCTGCCCGCGTTGTGAGCCACTCCAGGTTCACGGGCACTTCAGGGCGACCGCAGCCCTGTCAGTGGAGCTGCAGGGACATAAAACTGCTGTGACAGGAGACTGAGCCGGGGTAAAAATGAGTGATCCTGACCAAAAAACTGCTACCTGGGGGTCAAAGCCCTACCCAGCTTCCTCTGCTTCCTTTTCCCTTTAGGATATAATTGAAGTGGTTTTTTGTTGTGCCAGAAATGAAAGGTTTCAAAATACATCTTCCTGTTGTGGGGATCAACCTCCTGACCTCTCCATGGCACCTGGAAAAGGAGGAGGAGCGGGTTTGGGTGCTGGGTGAGGTGGGTGGTGAGGGGCAGTGGCACACCCACAGTGCAGGGGCGTGGGATGTTCCACGTGGAGCAGCACTTGGAAAAGGGTGGGAAATCTCCATTCCAGGGGGCTGCTGATGGACAGCAAAGTACCCTGGGCAACCCGGTCCAGTGGAAGGTGTGCCTGCCTGTGCCAGGGTGCTGGAATGAGATGATCTTTAAGGTCCCGTCCATCCCAAACCATTCTGTGGAAGTGTGGAGTCGGAGCCGGTCTCCACTCTGTGGAGTGCGGCCAAAAATCCCACCCTGAGCTTGGGAACCATTTCCCACTGAGCTGAAGTGCCTCTGTGTAAACTTTTACGTTGATGAATGAGCATTTTCTGACGGAAAAGCGCTTTGTGGGAAAATCCTTGCTGAGAAATCCTTCGCAGCGTTATTGAGCTCCTCCCCTGGAGCTCCCGTTCCCAGCTGCTCTCCCTTGCCACTGTTCAGACATTCCCCCGAAACAGGCAGCGGCATTTGCAAAGAGAAAAAGAGGATTTCACCCGTTTGTAACTTAACTGAGGGCTGACCAAGGTATAATTGCCTGTCCCAAGGCATTACCAGTGCAAACGAGGGTCTGTACCTGAGCCTTCGCAGGGCGCTGTTTGCTCTCTTTGCAATTAAAACCAGGGTCAGTGTGCGGGGTGGCCAGGGCAGCCCCACCCCCCGTGCCCCTGCTGGGGGGGAAATGCCGGGTGGGGAATGCCGGGTGGGAAATGCCGAGTGGGAAATGCCGGGTGGGAACTGCCGGGTGGGAAATGCCGGGTGGGAAATGCCGAGTGGGAAATGCCAGGTGGGAACTGCCGGGTGGGAAATGCCGGGTGGGAAATGCCGGGTGCTCCTGCCTGGGCTGCACTTTCTGCCAGGGGGGATTTGGGGAGGAGGCGATGTCCTGGTCCCCAGGGAGTCACCCGGGGCTGGCCGGGTCCCACTGACGGCTCCGGTCGGCACCAAGAGGGCTCTTAGGGGATGGGAATTGAGGACACTCCGCTTCTTGGAGCAGTATCAGCAAAAGTTTAAAATAGTGTCGGTGGTGAAGCAGCAGCTCGGCCTGCTGAGCACAAAGTGAGGCAGGAGGGAGCTGACATTCCCTGTGTGTGGCAGAGGGAGTTGTTAACACACCAGAACTGCTTCACGAAGGAATGTTTTCCAACCAAATCTCCGTTAGCAAGAGAAAAAGTGTTTCCCACCGAAGCTCGTTTGTAGTCATGAGTTGGGGCTTAAGGATTTTTAACCTTTTTGTCACATCCCGCAGCCTGCAATCAGCTCCTCTCCCCGGAGGCAGAGCACCATCCCGGGAGCGCATTAATCCCGGGAAATCACCGGCCTCCGCGGGATGCAGCGCCGGGACATCGCTCAGCAAACCGATGGAAGTTCCTCCTGCTTTTCTCGATGGGTGTGAGCCCGGGATCAGCGCCTTGCCTTCTGGGAGAGGGAAGTGGAGTGATGGTCCTTACATTAAATCAAATCCCTCTTAATGAGGCACATTTCAATTAGAACAGCCCAGGCAGGCGCCCGTGAGCCGTAAATCCTGCGCTAAAGCCGGGATTGTACCGCCGGGAGAGGCTTCATTGCCCGCGGGGCAAACTGCTGGGCCTGAGCCCCGCTCCTCGTGCTTGGCTGACATCAAAAGAGGGGTGTGTGGAGGGAGGGGTGGAGGGGACAGACCCCGGGTGCTCCTGTGACACAGGAGAGCTGGAAATTCCTTTCCTTTTCCCTGTCTGCAGCTCAGAATAGGTAAATGCAGGCAAACCTCCTCCTCCTTGTGCCTGTGGCAGTCCCAGCAAAATGAAATTATACATTCCCATCAGAAATATTATTGTTTCAAAGCTCTTTCTGCTTTAGGCTGCTTCATTCTGCTTCTCCTTCCCGCTGGAGTCCATTATGGACCTCCTTATTTGTGTACGGATTTTCACTTTCCCCGGAATTAAAGCGCCTTGGGAATAAAAGGAACGAAGGAGCCAAACAAAGGGAAGCTGGAAGCGAAGCCGGCACTCTGCAAGGGAGCTGAGCTGCCCCGGCAGTCCCGTTCCTCATTCCCCAGTTTGCTGTGGGGGCTGCCCCGGAGTTCCTGAACCATGGAATTGGCCCAATGGCTCTGGGAAGTTGATTATTGCACATTAATGGGTTCTGCCCTGGTTCGGAAGAAGAATCCTGCTCTGTGCGATGCTGGCTGAAGGATGCACACATCCAGCAGGAAGCAGATTCACACGGAGAGGTTGTCCAGAGGATTTGGGGACCGTCACCCGCGGTGCACAGCCAGGGATGTGAGAGCACGGGCAGCAGCTCCCAGCCCGCGATACAAGGATTAGGGAAAACACAACAGCTTTGAAAATCTGGGATTGCAGAGACGTGGGCCACCAGAGACAGAGCGGGATGCAGCTGCAGAGAGGGATCCATCTGGAGCTGGAGGCAGGAATCCCTGCCCTCGGAGCCACTCCCGGCAGCTCTGGCTCTGCGGGGCCACATCGGCTCCCACCTGTTGGAGCAGCTGGAGCTCACGGACAGCACGGCGTGTCCAGGGACCGGGGCTGCAAACCCAGGGAAGGGGCTGGGACATGGGGAGCAGCAACTCCTGCTCGGGCTTCCAAGCCCAGTTTGCCCAGCACAGCTCCTGCTGCTCAGGGAGGGGGGGGCAGGCAGAGCTCCCAGGTTTGATTTGCACATTCAGTGCCAAATGTGTTTGTTCCTCTTGTAAAACACGCTGAAAATGTTCCACTGGGAGCCTCAGCCTACAAAATCCTCTATTAACCATGGAGACACTTTTTTGAGGTATTACTTGCTCTCTGACAAGAGCCTCGCTGAGAAATATTGAGCAAATCGTGAAACTCTTAACCAATTCCTACTTAATTTGAGATGCTTTTGGGATTCCTCATTGTTCAGCTGTGTGAGGGCATGAAGTCACTTGCACTGTTTTGTTGTATTAATGATACAACAAAGAAGATGACCCATAAACATCCTTCCTCTCTGTAAAGAAGGAAACCAATCCTCTCTCCCAGCACATAAGCAGCAGTGTGTGTTCAGGAGAAGCGATGGGATGTAGTTGGAGAGGAAAACCTTGTTTGGAGGGAGCCCATAAACTTTTCAGCAGCTTTAATAAAACATCATGTTGACCTTTTGCTGCACTGCTCACTCTTAGAGCTGTTACACCTCGATGGGCACTTCTGTATCTGTGTCAGAGCACTCTCCTTTGCAATCACGCCTGCGGAAAGCGGGGATCTCAGAGCTGGAGCAGGGAAGGCTGGAGCCTGGGACAGCTGGAACACGGGGTGGGTCACTGCAGCCGAGTGTCCAAACAGATTTCTTGGCTTCTGCTCTGAGCAGCACTGGAAAGTGACGGGGTTTAAGATCCCTGTGCAAACGAGCAAACTGGCACAGGGTGCCCAGAGAAGCTGTGGGTGCCCCTGGATCCCTGGCAGTGTCCAAGGCCAGGCTGGACGGGGCTTGGAGCAGCCTGGGATAGTGGAAAGTGTCCCTGCCCATGGCAGGGGTGGAATGGGACGATCCCTAAGGTCCCTTCCAAGCAGTCTGTGACTCTCTGATAAACTCTGGAGATCCATCGTGAGAGTGGAGCTGTTCTGTGGGAACAGCAGTGGTTTTGCTGCGGGGGGAAACTCTGTGCTGGGAATGCCCGGCTGAGCAGAGCGGGATGGACCATCCCTGCCCCACACAGCAGGGGGAACACTGCCCTGCCATGGCTCAGGTGTATCAGGTAAAGGCCATGCGGGGTATCCTCATTCGTGCTGTTTGCTGTTGAAGAAGAGGCAAGGAATGTTCAGGGACTCCGTTTGGAAGTTGCCCCACGCACGCCGAACCCCTCACTCGGTGTGTGATCCCCTCTTTGGGGAAGGACGGGGTGGATCACACTCTGGGACCGGCTCAGAGCTGTCCCCAGTGATTGTCTGCACACTCAGACTCAGTGAACGCTGACAGATCCACTGCAGCCCTCAGTAACTCCTTATCCATTTATCCTTCTGGAGCGCCGGACCCGCGCTGATTCCTCAGCCTCCAAATCTCTCCCACCGCCAGAAATATTGGAAAATCTATTTGTAAGAGCTTCCTTTTGGGAAAAGCCTCAGAAGTCTTTATTCCAGTACTGATAGGTTTTCCCCCAGGGTACAGCAAAAAGGAATTCCTGGTTTTTTGCAGGGACAGCCTCGGAGCAGCCCAGCCCTGGTGCAGGAGCTGCAGGAATGACCCTTTGGCAAAGGAGCTGGGGGCTGGGAGATGGAGTGGGGGTCTTCCTCACTGTCCTTCTCCAGGTTTCCTGGCTTTCCCAGTAATTTACATTCTTAATTGATATTTTTGCATGAGAGAAGATATTGAGGAGTGTAACTCCAGGGCAGGTTGTCTCCCTCCTGCCTGCTGGATACACTGGATGGGAGCTCAGGGATCCTGGCCAAGTGGAGGGCAGGAAGGAGGTTTTCCTCTGCAGGCTGGGAAGGATGTGGGGGAATGTTCTCTTTCCCAGTTTCCCCTGGAGGTACAGATGTGGAAGCACAATAAGTTGGAGCAGGAATTTTCCTGGTTGTAGTGGGGAACACGAGTTTCCCAAAATATCCTGTATTTGTTCAACCTTCTTAATCTGTGATGTCTTAGAAGAAATAAAGCAAATATAATGAAAACAGGAAGTAAATCAGTGAGTCTGGACATGCTGATGTGTTTTGAGGCCAAACTGAAGTTTATAAACACTGGCTTGTGATCTTTGGGTGAAAAACGTCATTTGAGATGAAATCGTTATTATTATTATTAGCCCTGATGACTGTGACACAGAGTGGCCTGGAATGGCAGGTGATCCCAACACTCCCTTATCCAGAATGTCCACATTCCATCTCTCCTTGGCAATTGTGGGCTGTGTTTGCTGTTGGGATTGGAGGTACAAGATATAATTTGAATTTTTAGGATTTATTAAAGTCAGAGAAGACGACAGTGGTTTAGGAGTCACGGGAGGACCCTGTTCTTAAGAGGGAGGGGTGCACCTGAGCAGCAGATTGTCCCTTCCACATGGAATTCGTAGTCAGCCCAGAGGGGCTTAAACAGCTTTGCTCCAAAATTCTAGGATTTCCAGCACAGAATTCCCACAACTGGGGAGCCCAGGTGGGAAGATACATGAGAAAAACACAACAGGCATCTCCTCCATCCACCCAGGAGGCACCAAATCTACATTTGGAGTGTGGGCTGATGCGCGTCCAGGGCAGGGAATGGAGCTGGGAAGGGGCTGGAGCACCGGGAGAGGCTGAGGGAGCTGGGAAAGGGGCTCAGCCTGGAGAAAAGGAGGCTCAGGGGGGACCTTCTGGCTCTGCACAACTCCTGACAGGAGGGGGCAGCCAGGGGGGGTCGGGCTCTGCTCCCAGGGAACAGGGACAGGAGGAGAGGGAACGGCCTCGAGCTGTGCCAGGGGAGGGTCAGGTTGGATATTGGGGAAATTTTTCCGTGGAAAGGTTGTCCATCCCTGGCAGAGCTGCCCAGGGCAGGGATGGAGTGCCCATCCCTGGAGGGATTTCACAGCCCTGTGGATGTGGCCCTTGGGGACATGGCCAGTGGTGGCCTCGGCAGTGCTGGGAGTGGTTGCACTGGGTGGTCTCAGAGGGCTTCTCTGCCCTGAACGCCTCCAGGACTCCCTGATTTTCCAGCCTGGGGGTGTCCCGGCCCCGCAGCTCCGGGCAGGATGCTCGGCCACCCCCAGCCGGTCTCCAGCAGAGCCTCCCCACGGCGATGGCTCCCGGAGCCGCTTCCCAGAGCAGGCAGTCCCCGCCCGGGGCAGCAGGGCACCCGTGCTCTCCCAGATCCCGTTCCCTGTCCCCAAAGGCACTCCCTGTCCCGCCTGTCCCGCGGATGGGGCCGGGATGGCCCGGGGCTCTCCCGGGAGCCGAGCTGGCTCTTGCGGCGTCGGTTTTCAATGCTGGCCGCAGCTGCGGGGCTCCACTGCAGCTCCGTCCGGGGCGGGGGAGGCAGCGATGGGATACCCAGGCAGCGATGGGATCCCCAGGCAGCGACGGGATCCCCATGGGAGGCAGCGATGGGATCCCCATGGGAGGCAGCGCAGCCCGAGGTGCTGCTTGGCTCTGGCCCGGGGGCTGTGCGGGGAGAGCTCTCCCTGCCGCCCCGCCAGGAGCTCTCGCTCTGGTGGGCAAATTCAGCCGTGCTGGAAGGGAAATTGGGGCTGAACAGCACAGCCTGGGCAGCTGAATGGGTGCTGCCATTGGTGCCGGTTTTGGTTTGCATACAGGAAGGAAAATTTTCCCAAAGAATCACTATGGGTGGTTTCATGTTCAGTGGAAAAACTGGAGTACAGAGCGCCCCAGGATACTTACTGAGGCAAGTGTGGTGATTCTACTAATTTCTGTAGTGTGTGTATTTAAATACTTGCAACGTCTGCAGTAATTGCTGGCACTCGACTGCCTGTGAGGGAAAATATTGAAATATAAAACTTTGACCATTCCTCAGCAAAGTGAAAACATGAAATCTGTACAAACAACTGTCTTTGTCTTTGGACTGTAAATGAAAATATCTTTATTAAAAATGACAGGAAAACCTTTGGGCAGGTAATTGCAGAAAAGAATACGTACCATATGTACATTTGCATGCACATGTACACATAAACAATAAAGTTAATTTATCTGATGCAGCTACCTAAGGCAATATCCCTCAAAAGCTGCCAGCTCAGCTCCAGGTGTTTGACAGCACGACACCCCTGCCCTGTGCATGAATGTGGGTGGGAATCACAGGAAGGGATATTGGGTCCTGCAGTAATTCCCCTGGCCCTGCGTGCGATAAACTCTGAGATGTCCAGGTAGGGAAAATGTGAGACCCTTTATTCATTTAAAAGAATTAATTCTAATCACAGAATCACAGAATTAACTAGGTTGGAAAAGACCTTTGAGATCATCAAGTCCAACCCATGACCTAACACCACCTTACCAACTAAGCCATGGCACTGAGTGCCACGTCCAGTCTTTTTTTAAACACCTAAATATTAAAACTTGAGATATAATTTCGTCTTGGCTATGTCTTCATTTCAAACACCACTCAGACATTCCTTTCTACGAGCTCCTTTCACAGCTGTGTTTGGTGGGGTTTGTGTTTGTTGTGGGGGTTTTTGCATCCCAAAGCTGAGCTGCTGCGGAGCTGCGTCTCACAAACAGCTCATCCACCAAAAAGGTTCCTTTAAAGTTCTCTGAACTGAAGGCAAGGAGGAAAATCTGCACTGAGGGAAATGTGGGCTCGATGCAAATTTATTTTACATTCCAGCACCATTCTCACTAATGATTATGACACTGTTTTTCTTTCAGGGAGATAAATCCTAACTGATACATAAATATCCTCCTTTTTTCATGTCGTTTGTGGGATAATTTTTATTCACAGCCACCAGACTTGCTGTTGTTGTTATGCCACGAGCTTTAGCCCTGTCACAGCTCTTTTACTCTCGTCTGGGTTTTGCCAGTCACCAAATGTATTGGTTTGGACAGGACTGAGGGTTGCTGAGGAGCCAAGAGAGGACATTGAGGGGGCAAGGGCGATGGCTTCCCACTGCCAGAGGGCAGGGATAGATAGGATATAGGGAAGGAATTCCTCCCTGTGAGGGTGGGGAGGCCCTGGCACAGGTTGGCCAGAGAAGCTGTGGCTGTCCCTGGATCCCTGGAAGTGTCCAAGGCCAGGTTGGATGGGGCTTGGAGTACCCTGGGATAATGGAAGGTGTCCCTGCCCAGGCAGGGGTGGCACTGGACGGGTTTCAAGGTCCCTCCCCACCCAGCCCATTCCCTGACTGTATGAATTGGTGATGGCAAAGGTGGTGTTTGCCCCGGGAGCCTCTGCCCCTTACCCTGGCGTGGGGAGTGGCGTGGGCGGCGCGGGCAGCTCCGACACAGCCCCTGCTCGCCGGGGCTGCCCGTGCCGCTGTGGTCAGGGACTGCGGCGTGAGCAAGCACTCCCGGCTGCGACAGCTCTGCCTGAACGCAGCTTTAACGCTGGGGAAGAGGCGGTGTGGAGCTCGTGGGAGGTTTTATGGCGGAGTTTTAGTGCCTGTCATTAAGGCAATAGAAAGTTATACCCTCTCCTCCATAGGTTAAGAATATTTTGCCATTACTCACAACTGCATCTTCATTGCAGCGATGGCATTTGCAAAGAACACGGCAGCAGAAGGGAAGGGTTTTGCTGTCATGGCAAAGATTAAATGTTGTGTGTGAATATCAGTTTAAAGGATCAGTGTTGGCTCTGGTTACGGAAACAGCTGAACCAGTTTGGGGATCACAGAATCCCAGACTGGTTTGGGGTGGAAGGGACCTTAAAGCCCATCCCATTCCCACCCCATCCATGGACAGGGACACCTTCCACTGCTCCAAGCCCCATCCAGCCTGGCCTTGGACCCTTCCAGGGATCCAGGGGCAGCCACAGCCTTTTGCTGAGGATTTTCAAGCCCTTGCTGCTCAGGGATGTTTAAACAGCAGTGAGGTGGAATTGAGATGTGAAGAGATGGCTGAAATCAGGACCTTTTCATTTCTGAGTGGTCTGAGCTGAAATTCTGTGACCTTCATCACTCAGCACAGGGATCAGGTGAGTGTCCCATGGGAAGAGCCCCTGCAGGGGCCTGGGAGGGGTCAGTGGGTCCAAAGGCTGGTTTGGGGGTACTGCCCACACTGAGGCACTGAATTCCCAAGGGAATTCAGGACTGGGACAAGTACTTATTGCCGTCCTGCCTTCTGCAAAGATCCCACGTGCTGGAAAAGCAATGAGGGAAGAAAGCAGACAATTGCAATATTCATGGTTCCTCTGCCCTGAACGTGCTGTTTCCAGGAACAGAATGAGGGATTCACCCAAGTGGAAAACAGGCCAACATGAAGCAGATAACGCTGCTTTTATGAGTTAGCAGAAAAATGATAGTTTAAAACACTTGTTTATTCACTGCATATATAGGGCTATGTGTTTTTTTTCCATAAATTTATCTTGTTCACACTTCATTATTCTCAGAAACACAAATACAAGGAAGCAAAGGAGGATTAGAAGGGGAAGGCATTTAAAAGTGCTGCTGAACCACATCCCAGAGCACAGTGAATTATGCACCATCCTTTAAAGGTTCATTAGCAGCTGTTACTCGTGGCAGTGGTTGGGCTTTCTTTGCCAGCTCGACTCATCCGTGGAGGCTGCACATCCTTTATTTTCTCTGTTTAATGTTTATTGAATAAAACCTGCACAACTCACTCAACAACCCTGGAGCTAAAGCTGCTGCCAGAAACAGCCACGTAGGAAGTTCCATAGGGTTTATCCCGAGACCTGGAGTGAGGGATTCACATAGCCACAGGCGTGGAGTGATGGATCACCCAGAGCAAGGAGTGGCCACGGCTGGAGAGCTCCTTTTGTGTCAAGAAAGGGATTAGAATTCCATGTGCAGTGACAATTGTGGTCCTGCATGTGTTGGAGACACATTTTTGTGGGCACTCAGACACGTGGAGGATCCTTTCAAGCACTGGGACTCCCAGCACCTGGAGATTTCCAGAGGTGGGAAGGTTCATGGAAACTCAGAGTCGTGGAACGGTTTGGGTTGGAAAGGACCTTGAAGACCATTCCATTCCACCTCCTGCCAGGGGCAGGGACACCTTGCACTAGACCAGGCTGCTCTGGCCCCGTCCAGCCTGGGTTTGATATTAATTATCAGTGGGTTCTTATCGGGTCACACCAGGCAGGTTGTCCAGCAGACCGACACAGCTCCTCCTTCGGACAGGGAGCCACATTTGAGGATGTGGATCCTGCCTTCATCCCTTGCAAGTGAACAGAGCAGCCCCTTGGGGTAATGGCTCAGGTGCCAGGAACAGGATGAAGGTTGTCACTGTCACAGCAAGGGGATCCAGGGTGTTCCTGTCACAGCAACTCCGGGAGAAACAAATCCCCAGCACTTGGTTTCACTCAGAGGAGAGCTGTTAGCTGCTCACTAGCAGGTGGAAATGAAATTTAAATCCCTGTAAAAGACAATTGCACAGTTAAAAACACATTTCCTCGTGCTATTGGCACTTTGCAGACTTTCCCTCATTATGCTTTTGAAGGAAGCAGGAGAAATGTGTGTGTGTGTTGTCTGAGCCGCCTCCTCCCAGCTCCCACCAAAGGCACTTTGCAGCACTTGAATGGCATTTATTTACTGCAGAAATATTATTTGTCTCTCATCCTCTGCAAGGTATAAATTTTCCATATGCTGGATACATTAAGAGGTGTACTGAACGTTAAAAGCCAAAAAACCAGACATCTTCCCGTGAGCATGATGGATTGTGTGGAGATTCACTTCAGGAGCTGAATGCCTGGAGCTGGGGAATGGGAGTTTGTGTCTCAACAGGAGCTGCCTGTGCTGCTTATTTATCACAGATCCAGATGAACAAATTGGCCTTCAATTCCTTAAAAGCTTTTACATCTTCTCCATTCAAGGGACTGAATAAAAGTTAGTTATCCACCAATATTTTTTTTTATTTTCAATACAAACCCTCTCTTCCTGCTGCTCAGGGGTTTAGGTATGATCCAGTCATTTTCTTTCTTTTGTGATTGTTGTGCTTTAGATGAAATTCCTGTCATTGGAAAAATATTGCCTGATTGGCTGCCTAATCCTTTACCCAACAACTAAGCACTGGGGGTTTTTATTTCTCACAAATTATTCCGAGGGAGAAAAGCTACTTTGCAGCCAGTGCATGTAAAAGGAAAAAGCCATCTGTGACCATCAAAATGAGAGCAAATAAATAGCTGGTTGAAGAGAAAGAACCCTGATAGATCTCGGGGAGCAGAAGAGCTGATGGAAATACAGGAAATGCCAACAACTGACAAATGAATCCTCTTCTGAGGGAATCCGCAGCCTCCGGGTTCAGCTCTGTGTTTTGCAGAGCACTGGAACCGTAAGAAGTGTTCACAAACAGAATGAATTGTGGAACTCGTTATAAAATACATGGTCTGGATGTTTTCGCCCCGCTCTGCTCTGCTCCCCCTGGGGTGACATTCCCGGTGCTGGGAAGGCTCTGCCCGGCCCCTCGGGGCTGCCTCGGGGTGGGAAAGGCTGGAAAAGCAAACCTGCTCCATGCACAGAGCTCCTTCCAACCAGCAAGGAGGATTCTCCTCTCTGTTCTCCTCCTGCTCCACCACTGAACCATCCTCACTGTTCCTGCAGCTGGGACCCTCCAGGCTCCTCCCCAGCAAACAGAGACGGATGAGGCCCTTCCATTAACAACCTCTCGTGATTTATTGCTCTGCTCCCGTCCAGGTGCTCACCTCCCTTCTTAGGAGAGAGGGAGAAATGGTTTTGCCTTTACAGAGATGGAAAGGCTGCCTGTTTTATCAGCAGTGGATCCAGGGTGTGTTTTGTTACTCCAGGAATGTTCTGGTGCTGTGTGTAGTGGCTGTTTTAGCCACACGTGGAATTATAGTAATGTGGTGCTATTCTTCCTAAAAATGAAAACAAGTCTGTGGAAAAATACCACAGGAATCTTTGGAATTGCAGTGGAAGGTGTGCCCTGTGAGGGCTGGTTCCTGCTTGGGAAGCACTGTGAGATCACTGGAAATTCCCTGCAAAGGCTCCTACAGGGATCCCTGCTCCCTAGAGGGGAGGCTTTGTCTCGGACAGCGCTGAAGGCAGGGGAAATAATCCCATTAACGCAGTGAGTTTCGTATGAGCCTGAAGAACTCTGATGAGTTCAACCAGAAAAATCAGGTTGCTTTTAAGATCCATAATTGTCCTGCAGGTTGTCCATCCAGGGGAGAACCAGAGGCACTTCTGGGCAGTTGCCCAAATTTTACCGAGGTGGGGAAAGGGACAGAGGGGACTCAAACCCTGCCCAGGGCCAGCCCACGCTCTGTCTGACCTGTGTGCAAACACTCCCCGAGCAGCGGCCGTGGTCATCCTCCTGGGAATCCCGGGAATGCCGCACAGCTTTCCCGGGACAGATGGGATCCGGGAGCACTGCCTGCACTCCCGGTGGCAGCGCTGCTGGAGGCACGAGCGTGTCTGCCGCAATCCTGGGGCTGCTCGGGGAGGACGGCGGAGCTCACACGTGGGCAGAGACCGAGCTTCATCTGCCGCCTTCGTGCCCCTCGTCCATCACGGCTGGGGAGACTTCCACGCTGCTCCTGACACCTGCTCTCCGTCTGCTGCTCCCTTTCTTCCCGGGAAGCGTTGGAAAGCTCAGGAGCCGAGCGTGGCAAACTTAATTAAAGCCTGTGCTCTGAGCACGTCTCTCCATCCCTCAGGCCCCGAGGAGCCAGCTCTCCCCAAACCGAGAGCACTTCCAGCGCTGCCTTCGTTGCGCTGTTCAGAGGGATGAGGGGCCCAGCTCCCCTCAGCTCCAGAGGTGAACTTGTGCGTGGCCGATTTCCCTTCCCGACAGCGCCGTGCTCCGGAGAGCTCCCGCCTGCTCTCCAGGTGTGATCCCCGATCTCCCTGGGAATGTCTCAGCACACACAGCATATGCTGCCAGCTCTCCTGGGCAGGGACTGGGACGAGCTGGGAGCGGCGCAGGGCAGGGGTGAGGATGGTTTGAAGCAGCTCCTGCCCTGGGAGAGGCGAGGTTCCAGCAGCATTCCAGGCATCCAAGGCACCCACGGCCCCAGGCCTGGCCAGCACCTCCCTGTGCCCTCGGTGAGGGTTCACTCCCAGCCACTGGAGGAACACGGGGCATTCCCTGGCTGGGAAGTGGAGAAATACATGGAGATGGATATAGAAACCCAGAGGAGACGAGCAAAACACTGAGATCTCAAAAGGACAGGGGAAAAGGGCTCCAAGAAGGGTAATACTGAGGGAAGGGTTCTTTGCTAATTTTGGAAAGGGAAGGAAAAACCTCTCCGCCTTTCCTGCGCAGCAAGTGGAGGCACTGAGCCGCAGCAGGGCTGGAGCAGGGAGCATCCCACAGGAGCCCCCGGCTGTGGTCGGGGACAGCTCCTCCCTGGGCACCTCTGGGGATGCTTTGGGAAGGCAGGAGGGCTCCTGTCCGTGGTGCCCGGGCTGTGCTCCCAAGCACTGGAGCTCCGGGGACAGGAGTCTCCCGCAGCACGAGCCGAGCGTTCCATGCTTTACTGCTCGGCACTGTCAGGCAAGCACTTGGAGTTTACTGCCGCCTTTATGGGCAGATTTGGTTTCTCCTTGAAGTCACCCAGCATTCTTGTCTATCTTTTTTTTTTTTTTTTTATTCCCCTGCAGTTTTGCTTTCCATTTATCCTTGAATGGAACGAGATTTCCAGAGCCAGGAGGAGTGCAGGGCACGCAGGCTGGTCTGGAGAGCTGCTCATGTTCCACACGGGCATGCTGCTATCAAACACTGCTGCTGAGGCTGGGGAGAGCAGGAAAGGGAGCACCACCTCACACCCACTTGTCTCCCCTCCCTGCTCACTGTTTCCTGCAGCAGTTTCTGGTTTGTCGTCCCAGTTTGGGTGCAACACAAATACCTCCATTTATGGCCTGAGGAATGCGGGTTTCTTCAGCAACTGCCATGGGAAAAGTGGGGGCAACTGAACTTTGGCCTTCAACTGAGGGAATGATTCATTCTGTTACTTTAAAAATGATAATTGAATAGGTCTCTGCTCTGCAGGCACAAATCTTGACCATTGGGAGCTCTGGATGCTTAGGATACATGGCATTTACAGATTTTGAGAAGTAATTGTAGTCTTGGGGGCAAAAATCTCTCACCCCACTTTAGCGCACGGTGCAGTTTTATTCTGAGGGACCAGACGTATTTCTAATGAGGTTCTGAACTAAAACAAGCTTCACAAAGAAATGCAGTCACCCAGCCTGGCACAGACTCACAGAAGTTGTGCCTAAATTCAGAACAGCAGCTCCCAGAGCTGCAACATCCATCTCCTGCCTCCATCCCACTGGTTTGGGATGCACAGGGCAGTGGGATACAGTCCTGGAGGCAACAACAGCCCCCTGGTGTGGTGTAAAGGCCAATGGATTCTGGAAAAGCTCAGATCTGCGAGGAAGAGACAACAAAATGACACAAAGAAGTTAAATTTAGTGTCTACATTGGCGCAGGGGAGGTTTGGGCAGACTAAAGCTGGGAAGATTTACCTGGTAGCCAGGGCTTAATTGCTGCCACGGGGGGAAATTTAGGGGAGAGCACGGGAAGAGGGATGCCATGGCCTGCAGTGATTGCAGGCAGGTCCCAGCAGCGCCCCTGGGCTCAGCAGGGCCAGCAGCAGAGTGTTTTATACTCATCAATTAAATGTGAAAGCCCCTTCACCTGCTTTTTACCTCCCGGGTCAGCCCGATCGCAAAAGGAAAAATACACCCGGGCCAGAAGACAATGTGGATAGAGCCTGCTGGCTGTGATTTATTGTTTTAATTAAAAGCTTTTTAAGCTTTAATTAAAAAGGTACATCAGCACTCAGTATTCAAGAAAAATGCCTTTGTGTTTAGGTCAATTGAATAACGTAAAATATAATGAGATACATATTTCTAGTCGGGAGTTTCACACGGAAAAAAAAGCAATATACATAATTAAAAAGTAAATCCGAACTGATAGAAGGGAGCTGTTGGCAGGCGAAATAAAAGGTTTGCTTTAAATTAACACCAGCAGAGAGGATGTTTTTTTATTTCCTCACTGTAACAGCCCTTGAAAGCCCTGTGGTACAAATTGAGTGAGCACATGGCTGTGCATCTGTGTGCCCCATGAGGAGCAGGTCACTATTCCTGATCCCAAGGGTGCTCAGAGGGAGCGGGGGGGACAGCTGGGATGGGACAAGCTGTGGCACAGGAATTGGGAAGCACTTGGAGTGGCAGGGCTGGGAACGGGGGAGGTTTGAGGTCCCTTCGGCCCAGCCCTGATGGGATTCCAGGACTCCACGGGGCTGCTCACCCCCCCTCGCTCCCGGCCCTGTGGGGTATCCCAGTGTCCTGATTCACCCCATTGCCCAGCTTCTGGTGTCTCCCATTCCTTTCCTGTCCCTTAGCACCATTCAGTGCTGGGAGGTCACTCCTGGAGCCACAAGGAGCCATCAAATCTGCTCCAATCTCCAATTCTTTCTTGTTGATCCACGTTCTTTCACAGCCATCATGACATTCCGGTTTCTGTGGATTTGGAGGGGCAAAACCTTTCAGTAAAGATGCAGATGCAGTAAACAGAAACCATTTTTCATCCTGATTTTTTGTTTACCAAAATCAACCTTATAAAGTTTTATGAAGTAATTTATCAATTTCCTAAGAACAAAGTATTTTGATATCTTTAGAACACTCTGAAAATGTATAGAAAAAAATTATATTGTCTTCAAAGTGGTATAATTTTATCCCTTTTCTTTACTTTTTGCAGTTGTGAATACTATGGGGAGAGTTTTCTGTGCCTGTGGTTTTAGTGGTCCAAGTTCTTATGGCCAGAGAGACTTTGAAGTTTGTATGTTCTCATAACCCAGAGTTAGAGGAAACGGAGGGAAAATTATTTCTAAGCTATCCTAATTTATCATTTTCTTCTATTAAAACATTTTTTCAGGAGGGCATCATGTGACAACATTGTAAACAGTAAACAGAAGTGTTAAATGAAATTTATGAGGATTTGTTTCAACAGATTTTGACTCAACATCTCATTTTGGTTTTATTCAAATCAGCACTCAAATGGTCCCCGTGTTGCAGGTAAATGGAGAGATTTCATCCCACAAAAATCTGCTCCTGCCAAGGTCACTGCCAAGGGAAGGCTTCAGACGGTTCAGCGTGGTTATTTTAATGAGTTCTTGATTTCCTTCCTGTGCTCCCAGTGACAGAAGTACAGGGCAGAGAGCAGCACAATTTCCATTTGCATGTTTAATTTAGGAGGCAAAATCCTTCCAGAGCTTTTCCCTGTGCTCTTGTTTAATGGGACAATCCCTCCTGGAGCAGCCAAGTTCTGCTGTCGCCGTTTCTTGGTGGCCTCTGGCAGGAAAATCCCCCAGCCTGGGTGGCTGGGGGGGACGAGTGACCCAGGGAGAACCAGCTGGAGTGAATGCAGAGCTGGGGGCAGGGTTGAAAGGAGTGAGGCTGAAGGAGGGGTTGTGGGGTGGGTTTTGCAGGGAGAGGGGATGCAGCTCCTTCCCTGCTGTGCCGGGCCCTGATGGAGTCCCTGGCTGGCCTGGGGAGCAGCTCAGCAGGACAGGTACATCCCTGTGCCTTAACAGTCTGTGTGATCCTTTAAAAGCAGCACTCCCAGCAGAGGAGAATTCAGCTCATTTCCGTGTGTACGAACCCCTGGAAATGCTTCCCAAAGCCCCTCTGGCTCAGAGGGGACGGGCACAGCTCCCTGACCCCCCCGCGGCTCCCGGTGGGATGCGAGGGGCTGGAGCTGTGCTCCGGGGCTCACAGCGCTTGGGGGGCTTGGCAGGAGGGTGTGTGGTGGGGAAAAGTGGGGTGAACATGGGAAAAGCCCCGTGGGAGCGTCTGAGGGCTGCAAACAGAGAGAGGTGTCCCCTGTCCCCAGCTGGGCTCCCCGGGAGCCTCCTCCAGCAGCAGGGAATGGCCCAGGGAATGGGTGAGGGGTCCAGGTGCCCCGTGGCACGTCCAGGTGCCCCGTGCCATGTCCAGGTGCCCCGTGGCACGTCCAGGTGCCCAGCCAGAGGAGGGGGTGCTGCTGCCTGCCCGGGGGAGGTGTTGGCACTGCATCTCATGGTTATTTCCTTCCAGTGCTCCCATCCTGGTTCCCACCCTGCACACTGCTGTCCTGCCTGCTAATGCCCTTCGCCAGGGAGGTCTTCCTGTGCCCCCTGGACAGCCCACAGGAGTTACTGAAGCCTGTGAACGGATTTTGGGGCTGGCCCCTCTGTTTCGGTCAGCTGAAGAGGGATCTGCCCCGGGCAGTTCGTGTTGTCAGCCTCCTGCCCCCCTGGCCCCTGAAGTCCTCTCTGTTGGTCTGTGTTTATTTTCCTTTGTAGCCTTTGCCCCCCCTCCACTTTACTGTCAGACTCCTCTTTACCCTGAGGGGTTTAATTTTCTTGTAGATTATCTGGCTAAGCTAAATTGAGACA
Organism: Ptilonorhynchus violaceus; assembly: GCA_013397565.1. NCBI lineage: Eukaryota > Metazoa > Chordata > Aves > Passeriformes > Ptilonorhynchidae > Ptilonorhynchus > Ptilonorhynchus violaceus. Next base: position 381,242 of record VZRJ01001582.1, on the reverse strand, counting down.
ATGGCTGAATTAACATCTCGTTATTTTACTGTTAATTGCCACTTGACCAGCTACTCCACAATTACACTGCGAAGCTGCATAATGAAAGAATCCACGATCAAGAATGTTCTTTTTTTTTTTTTTTTTCCCCTCTAATTTAAAATCAAACCAGTTTTTCTTATTTGCATTAATCAGCTCCCCAGGAGCCAAATGGGGCTCTGGAAAGGCTGTGCTGGGGAAGGTCGGGGCTCCCCTTCCCCCTCCAGCTGCTTTTTGTAACTTGTGTTAGCCCTCGATGTGCTCTCAGCCTGGGATGTGCGTTCTGGCCAGGAGCGTGCTCGGCACGAGGGCATTCCCTGTTCCCGCTGGCAGCTCTGCCATTTCTGAGCTGGTTCCTGTGTTGTCCCCACCCTGGCTCTCCCCCGGGGGTGTGTGGGTGCTCCTGCTCACAGAGCCTTCCCTCCCCTGCCCACCAGCCAGGTGCGTCCCCGCAACCCCCGGGGTGAGGCTGCCCTCGCTGGGCAGCTCGCTCCGGCAGGGGAGCTCCTCGGGCCCCTGTTCTGCTTGTTCGCATTCCTGCGGATTTAAAATGACTGCCCAGGCTCAGCAGTCCGCTCCTGTATAAAGGGAAGCCGACTCGATTTCCCTCTCCTTTTGCAACGTGCCCGGGCGTCCCAGGCACACAGAAAAGCCCATGTAACAATCTTGTAGAGATGGAGCTTGATTTTTCTGAGGTCTTCTTTAGCACTGCAAAAACGCTGCACACGGGTTCTGCAGAAAACCCCAGCAGGTGCTTCTGCTCTGCTTTGCTGCCTCTCTGTGCTGAGTTATTATTAGAAATTACTGTTTCTAGGATTTTAGTGAGTTATGTGCTGCTGAGGGTTGGCAGCCCTGTCCAAGATCACATTGATGCCCTCCAAACAGGGTTTGTGGTTTTCGTTAGTGTGCTACATCTTGTTTTTGTTAGTGTGCTACCTTTTCTTGCTGTTCTTATCAAGCTGAGATCTATTTCTTGTGCTTCTGCTTTTTTTTCCTGTGGCCTGGTCAAGCTGTTTTTCCTCAGCTGATCACTAAATAACATTTGCTCTGTGGTGGAACAGTGTTTCCAGTCTGTCTGCTCATCACTTCTCATCTGTGTCACACACAAATTGCAACACTACCAGAGACAGGATTTTTTTGTGTGGTGGAAGTAGGGAAAAAGTGGCATCTCTGTATTTTCTGTTTTCTTCTTCTATAGCCAAGGCAAGGAAGGGTCTCCAGGCTGTGTTCCTCTGACCTCCCATTTTAATTCCAGTTCCAGCAGCTGAAAGCATGGACTGGCAGGGATGGCAGCAGCAAAGGAAAATAAAAGGGAAAGGTCTGAAAAGATCCAGCCGGGTCACACGTCCAGCACAGCCTGGGGTGTGCCATGGTCAGGACAAGGAGAGGAATGAGCAAAGAGGATCCTGTGCATTGCAGGCTCAGGCTGTGCCTGCTCCGCAGCACAACCATGGGCTGAAAACTGCCATGGAACACGGACAAAAACAAAGGCAAAACAAACAATGGGGTTTCTGGCAGCACTGGCTGGGGTGTGCCCGGCCAGGGGGCTTGTATTTAGCACAAAACCGTCAGAAAAGGAAACGTGGTCACAGTCCAAAGAGGGAAGTTTTGCGCCCTCAGTTCCTGGAGGGTGCTGGTGCTGCACCAGGACAGCAGCTCTGAAGGTCTGGGCAGAGGTAATTCCCTGGGTGTGGCTGACATGTCCGTGTGTGCAATCGTGATTAAAAGCCGTGACCTAATTCAGGCCTATTCCCGAGGGAATCTATCCATAGTCACCTCAACACTGCACAGAGGGTGCCAGCCCAGGCGCTGCTGGGGCTCGGCTCTCTCCGGCGTTGGCTCTGCCGAGGTGTGAGGCTGCGAGGGGCCGGTGGGCAGCGTTCCACATCTGCTGGGGCTGAGCGTGTGCTCTGCCCCCACTGAGCCGTGACAAAGCCCCGCTCGCCCTGCTGCCGACGGAGTCCCAGCCCACGCTCCGCTCCCGGCCCTCGCTGTGGGCTGGAATGCCCCGCCTGGGCTGTGGGAGCTCCGGCTCGGCACGGGGCGGGTTTGGTACCAGCCCGGAGCCGAGCCAGGCACCCATCCAGGGCTGCGGAGTGTGACGCTCCACAGGGCTTTGTGCCGGTTCCTTTGGAAGTGGAGACGGAGCTGGAACAAAAAGCAGCAGCTAAAATTAAGACAAGTTCCAGCTCCTTCAGTAGTGGGTGCTGACGCCTGTTTCTAGGGAAACAGACAATAATTGGTGTAAAAAGAGATGTTCTCAAGTACCCACGGTTATCTGGAGCCCAGTCCTGTTGGGCTGTGCCCTGGAGGCTCCACGGGGGACTCTGTTCTGTTGGAAAGCGACGGCTGGGATTTCTTTGGCAGTGCTGAGACAAACCGGGGACAAAATTTGACACAACTGAACCTTGGCCCACTTGAATTTTATCTTTCAAACTGATCTGATTTCGGTGACTGCTCCTGATCTGTTTTACTGTTATTATTTCCAGCTTGGTGTTTTGTAAAGCCTGGGCCAGCCGTGGAGCAGGAGAGCTGGCAGCAGGAGAGCGCCCATCCCTCGCCCCTGGGAGCTGCCTGGGCAGGGCAGGGCATGGCCCACACCTGGGACCCAGGTCAGGGACCGTGCTGGGCTGCTCAGCCTTGGCCAGCTGGAGCCCAGCCCGGGGAGGGTCTTGCTCCCACTCCAAGGAGCTCATTGTGCTTCTCCCCTTTCTGAGAGTGACACTCTTTTGTCTCTTTGAGCCTGGGCCATCAGGAATGTCAATGGCTTGGGCAACCACTGTTTTCCAGGGCAGGATACCCAGTTCGCTGTCAGGCGGGAGCTTTTCCTTGGGCAGAGTGGAATTTCCCCTCCACGCAGCCAGTTTAATTTGTATTCAAGCTTCAGAGGGCTGCAGGGTCAATAAGAGCAGATTTCAGAACAGAATCACAAGTGGGATTTCAGGCAGGCTGCAGAACACGGGGTGGTGGATTTGGGCAGCCAGGGCTGGCGCGGTTGGAGCAGAGCTGGCATAGCCTGAGATGTTCCTGTCTGGTTTCTCCTGCCTCTCTTTACCTCCATCCTGCCCAAAGAATGTTGTGACCGTAGGCTGAGGGATAACTCGGCACAGGTGATTTTGGTGGAGCAAGGGTTAAAAGCAGCTGTTTGATGTTTTAGTGGTTGTGTTTCAGATCCCTGCCCTGTGCCCAGGCCAGGGTCACAGCTCCTCCTCTTCCTCGGGTTTATTCCATCTCCAGTCCCTGACCCCATCAGGTGCCGTGCCTGCCTTGCCCACCTCGTCCCTCCCGGCATTCCTCAGGCCCGTCTCCCCTTGCTCTGAACCTCTCCCTGTTGTTCTCCTTCGCTCTCCCTGCTCCCATCTCCCACACTCCCAGGATTCATTCCAGTGCCATCTTTGCTCGCGTTTTCCAGCCTCCATCAAAAATGACACAAACGTGAATCAACACCAAACGTGTTCCAGCTGCTCTTCCACAAAACCTCGCCCTGCCCAGGAAGTGCCTCGTGCAGCCCCTGTGCCAGTGCCGAGTCCCTGCCGGTGTTTGTGGGCGCAGATCACGTCTGTGGGGGCAGCAGCCCCGTTCCCGGTGCCCCGGCCCCTGCAGCGAAAGGCACAGGCACAGCCCCCAACACCACCTGCACTACACCCACTCACTCACTGTTCCCTGCTCCCTGGCAGCATGGGCCTGGGGCACCGGCATTTGGCATAAATTTCTTCTAAAAGGACCCCAACCCTAATGTGGGCTCACTGGGAGTGCACTTGGCAGGCTGAAGGCCTGAAGGACACTGCAATCCTCCTGCTCTGCCCTTCTAATCCTTGTGCTTCCTCCACTTCCGCGTCAGCTCATCCAGGCAAAATTGCATTTATTTCGTGCGTATGCCCAGGTGGCCCCAGTACTTTTGGGGGCTTTGGGTGTCCAGGTGGATGCCCCAAGGGCAGGTCCTGGGCCGGGGAAGAGGCCCCTGTTTCATGTTGCATCTCTTGGCTGTGTGGAGCAGGTGATTTTAAGCCACCAAAATCTCTTCTGCTTCTTCCTATGCTCACAGCTCCTAAAGGGGCGTGGGCAAACTCCTGTCTGCCCCAAATCCTCTGGGAATTGTGTCTGCTCCCCTCTTTTATCCTTTTATTTTATCCTGGGGTAGGTACCTACCTCTTGGTGTCGGTTCAACATCAAACTGGAGTAGGGAGAGTCAAAATCAGCTTCACCCACCAGTTCCTGGAAAGCACTTAAGGGTTAACATCAAACTGTAGGAGGGTTTGAATGTGGTTGTTTTGCAGGAATAGACTTTAGAGGAGCAGCACAGAAAATATTCTGAACTATGACTAAGAGCCAGCGAGCACCAGGGTAATCTCCATCTGGTTTGCAAAACAATTCATCTTGCTGTTGGACAATAAAACCATTTTCAGATGAATCCCAGAATCCCAGACTGTGCAGCACAACCCCTCCCTGAGGGGCACACGGAGACCCCTCAACAAACCACAGATTCCCAGAATGGTGTGGGCTGGAAGGGACCTTAAACCTCACCCAGTGCCACTCCTGCCATGGGCAGGGACACCTTCCACTATCCCAGGCTGCTCCAAGCCCCGTCCAGCCTGGCCTTGGACACTTCCAGGGATCCAGGGGCAGCCACAGCTTCTCTGGGCAACCTGTGCCAGGGCCTCTCCTCCTTCACAGGGAACAATTCCTTCCCAATATCCCACGTATCCCTGCCCTCTGGCAGTGGGAAGCCTGTGCTTCCTTCAGAGCCTAGATCCTTCTATCCCAACACTCCAGAGCCACCCCAGCAGTGTCCCTGAGCCTCCCTGTGTCTGCACAGGGCTGTTTCTCTGGATGAAGTGCAGGTGCTGGCACATGGAATTTGCCTGCCTTGCCAAATGCAATGGAAGCATCGAACAGAGGCATCTGTGGGCTGCAGCCTCTCCTGCCTGGTTCACGTGCCAGCAGAGACTGCCAGAGGTCCTTGGTGGGCTCCGCTCCCCACACCCAGCCAGCCCAGGCTGCACCCCCTGGCTCTGACATTCCTGGGGTGCGAGGAGCCTGTCCTTCCTGGGAGAAGGTGGTTAAAGCACCTGGACACGGTGGGGAGAACTGGGAGAGCCCCAGAGGCCGCACACTCACCGAAACAACGCAGCAGGTACATCCAAATCGTGCTCCCCCTCGCCCACCTATTGCACTGCTGCTGCTTGTGGTGCCTCTCCCTGGAGAGCAGCAGCCTTTCCAAAGGAGAGGGTGGGCTGATCCCAGCCGTGATCCATGGAAAGGGCAGGTATTTTCTATGTGTAGGTACAGTCTGTGTGCGACTGCCCAGCCCTGTGTAACCCCAACCCACGCTGGGAGCGCTCCCTCCTCGGCGCCGCTCTGCCTCTGGCAGCACCCAGAGCTCGCTGGGAGAGGGGCCAGGGAGGCAGGTCGGGGCCATTAGGGGTTATCAGTGACCTGTGTGATAGCGGGGAAAGAAACAAAGGCGTGAAACCCGCCCCAAAACAAGCAGGCAGATAAAACCTCAAAACCCCACCCAGACAAGAGATGTCGAGCTGAAAGGAGCAGAGTGTAAGTGGGAAGCTGTTAGACTTGTCCCAGCTCTGGCAGATCTCAGAGCACCTAATGAGGCACGTGGGAAAAACCCAGCGTGCCTGTCACAGCTCTGAGCAGAAGGAGATTTAAGGAAGAAAATACGGGCTTGCCTTCAACTCCTACTGCAACACCGAGGACAAGCAAGAGCTTATTAGAGGTGCAGGAAGGAGTAGCAGCAGATTAACTGTGAAATATGACATTCTTCCAAAGGGACAGAACAGGCGGCCCTGTCAGGATCAGGAAAATCAGCAGTGCAATAAAAGATGAGGCAAAAGGGGCTTTTAAAGTACCTGCGGAGCAGGAACTCCTCCGCTGCCCTGTCCATGTTGTTTCCCCAAAGGAAGTCGCTTCTCCGCCCCTGGCTGCTCCTGTCAGTGCCGGGTGTGCCTGTCCCTGCCCCGCGGGGCTGTGGCTCGCCCAGGGGCTCGAGTTCCAAGCCCGTGTTCCACCTCCCGCGGCTCCAGGTCCGTGGGCTCCGTGGGCTGACGGCTCCTGTGCTGTCCCAGCTGCTGGAAGTTGTCACTGTGCTCCTTGGGGACAACCACTCCCAGGAAATTCCCGGTTCTCCCGCTCTGGAGCATGGCCTTGCGCTGTGCTCCCCGTTTTTACTCTTCCAGTACAAATTTGTTGGGGGGGGCCCCGTGTTCACACACAGCCCGTGGGAGAGACTTCCTGGGGAAATCCAAGTGGCTGCCAACCCCTGGGTGGCTGGAATGCTCTTTCCTGGCTGGAATGGCAGCCCAGGGAGAGCTCCAGTGCTAACCCTGAGCGGTGGCACAGTCCGCACTGGGGATGATTTGGCCAGGAAAGCGGAACTGACTGAATATTCCCGGGATTTGGGGCTGAGCAGGCAGCACCCCCATCAGGGCTGTGGCAGCTGTGCTCCAAGGGGATGAATTCCCCTGCAGGGAAGCCGAGGAACGAGGGCTGTGTGTGGGAGGCAGGCTGGACTGCGATACGCACACACACACAGGGTTTATACGGTCACACATCTCTCTGTATGCTGAAAACACCCGCCCAGCCCCAGCTGCCCCGAGCTGCACACACGCCTCTGTGCCTTTGGCTTTCTTCTGCCGGCTCCCGGGGCTGTGCTTTGAACAGAGTGACCCAGCAGCCAGCCCCTTCCCCACCGGGCTGCAGCACGAGCTGTTCTCCAAACACATTTCATCAAAACCTGCGAGATGTGACCTGGAAAACATGACCCCTCGAGAGGATGTGTTGCTTATTTTCGTCCAATTCATCCTCCTCGTTGCAGAGCGGTTTGGTGGGAAATTGCTGAGATGAAATATGGAAGACCAGGCTTTAAATCTCTTCTGCCTGAGGAGTTTCAGCTAAACACATCTCCCTCCCTTGGGATGTGCCTGATTTTCCACCTGCTGGATGCTGGGAAAGGGTGGGAAAAGTGCCAGAGTCCCCTGGGCTAAGGAGAAGGAAAAGGAGGAAATATTGCTGTAATGGGGAACAGGGAGTTTGGGGATTCTGGTCCATTTACACATAAAATATATCAATAATCCCAATTTTAAAAAAAGGTGCTTTTATCTAAAGTTTGCTCTGAGTAGCTAAGTTTAGATCCTGGGTGGGAATTCCCCTTTCTGGCACCTGAGTACAGTTAAGAAATCTGGCCCCAAGTGGTTGCTCTGCCCTGTCCTCCTTAGGATTGGCCTCCCAGGACATTCTGAAATGAAATGTTCTGAGAAGGGAACACAGGAGAAAACCCCTGCTCCCTGTGTGAGCTATGACCTCATTCCTTTAACTCCTCTCTTTGCCTCACCCCCAGCTTTCTGTTCTGCCACCCCCTAAACCTGCAGGCCCAGCGGTGGCCGATCCCAGTGTCCTGCACTGGGCAGGATGCTCCTCCAGGAGGTTTTTGGGATGTCCTGTGGGCTGCAGGCTCGAGCTGCAGCTCGCGTTTCCTGGATGTTTCACTGGACTGGGAATTGAGCTGATTTCTTGCTTGTGAGCTTTATGACTAAAGGACATAAAATAAGTCTTTGCTGAAGTGGAGCAAATGTTTTGCAGCATGTACAACCCCCCTGGGCTCAGATGTTGTGACTCTGCTGATAATTTCGGGTTCATTTCTTACTGTCCTTGCGCTGGAGAGCTCAGGGCCCTCTCAGTGGTTTTTAAGCTTGAGCAGATGGAATAACAGGAGTGGCGATGGCAATGAAACTTATAATTTGTGACATAAAAACGTGGCAAATACTCTTATTCTGGGCATTTGATAATGATTAATTCATACTGATTTATTTCCTGCCTCAGTCATTTTTCACTTTGGCCAGCGGTGAGGAGCAGAACGTGCTGTGTGCTACAAAATCCGGTGTCAAGGGACAAAGGAATAGAGCCTGAATTATTTTGTACAAACACCTGATGGGGTCGTGATGTGTTAAAAAATAAAGGGTTCCTTCCCTATCTATTATTCAGCTCTGTAGCCAAAAATCAAACTGGTTTCCCACGCAGAGCCAGAGCCCCAGGATTTCCTCCTGCTGCCCCAGTGCCAGGCTGGTTGCTGGCACCCCATGGCATCCCATGGCAGCCCATGGCATCCCATGGCAGCCCATGGCACCCCATGGCACCCCATGGCACCTTTCTGTGGTGCTGTGTTTTATGGAGGCTGGGCTGGGATTGCTGCCATGGACTTGCAAGTGGCACTCCATAATTCCCAGGGAACAGGGACAGCATGAGAGGGAACGGCCTCAAGCTGTGCCAGGGGAGGCTCAGGTTAGACATCAGCAGGAATTTCTCCATGGAAAGGGTGGTCAGGCATTGGCAGGGGCTGCCCAGGGAGGTTTGGAGTGCCCATCCCTGGAGGTGTCCGAGGAAGGCCTGGCTGTGGCACTCAGTGCTCTGGGCTGGGACAAGGTAGGCATTGGGCACAGGCTGGACTCGATGGGCTGGGAGGGCTTTTCCAACCTCAGGGATCCTGGGATAAAATTATTGTGAGTGATCCCATGTGGCTCAATCCTGGAAAGCTCAGACTGGCCATGAAACCTGGGCCGGAGTCCTGCTCCTAAGGCAGCAGAAGTAGGGATCAGGTGTTCTGGAGAAGATGGGTGCCTGCCTCTCTCCCAGCCTCAGTCCATGACCTGCCACTCCTCCAAATGCTCCCAGGAAAACTTACCCTCCATAAAAGGGGTTACAGGGACTCTCACACACCAAACACCTGCTGCTCACTCTTTCAGCACAACCTTCTCCTGCTGCTGTTGAGGACAGGGAGAGCAGCAACACTCCCAGGCTTGTCTATTTGACAATTTTTTGCCCAACAGATGTTCTGAATTTTGACAAATACTGGAAGAGAAACAAGTATGGGCTCCCTTCACACTCCTCCCAGAAATGTTGTGTCTGCCAGGATCCCTCCTGGGACTTTGTCTTCACCACCTGCACCCAACTGGGGATCATTGTGGGAAGCCTGAGTTTGCAGGATTGAATTAAAAATTCACTTTACAGTAAATTCCAAGGGGCAGAGGTGCTCAGAAAAACATTATTTCCCAAAGACTGGCACTGCAGAAGCCGAGCTCTCCACAGCATCCGAGGGTGGAGGGTGGCTGCAGACAGTGCTGCTCAGGAGATCCCACCAGGAGCTGCTCATCCATTGCTATTAGAACTGGGGTCATAACAAATAAATCACAGCACTCCACAAGCTGCAATAAACACATTACCTGGGCAGAAACGAGAACAGTGGGGTGGGCCATTACTGGAGATAAATGAGCAGGCTGCACCGGCGAGTGCTAATGCTCCTGAATCACGGGGGTGTTTGCCAGTCAACACTTGAAAGGTAAAATTAAAGTCCTTCCAAAGAGCTCGTTCAAAACCCAATCTCAGCCTCGCTGCTGCTGAGCTCTTGCCCAGAGATGAAAGCCTCGATCTGAGCAGTGCTTGAAACTCGTGGGGAAGGGAGGCTGGAGCTGGAGTGCCGCTGAGCCTGGGCTGGGGTGCAGAGCCTGGCCAGGGTCCCTGAGCACAGCCCATCGATGCTCACCCAGCCATCCCTCACCTCATCCCTCTGCAGCACCGTCACCCCCCTGCAGCGGGAGGAACTTCTCCTGCCTGACCTGGGGGAGCTGTGTCAGCGAGAAAGGAGAAGGGAGAGAAAGGAAAAGGTTCATGTTTTCAGGTGAGACAGAATTTGTTCCTCTGGCAGAGAAAGCCAGGTGAGTTATGTCCGTGCGTGGCCGTGCTTGAGCGAGGCCAGGGTCTCCCATGTCTCACTGGAATGCAGCAGCAGGACAGCACAGTGACCCCAGCACTGCAGGCACCAGGGCAGGGGGAGGGAAGGCGGGGGGATGTGGCACTGCTGGGCTGGGGGGGACAGTCCGAGCCCCGGCAGACCCGCTCTGTGCCCGGGGGAAGCTGTTCCACACAGCAGAGACACAAAACACGGCCCAGGCGTCTCTGGCCTTCCTCACAAACAGGGTGACCCAGTCCCCCCAGGTTAACCCCTCGGAAGCTGTGAGAGGAGCACAGCCTCAGTGTCACAATGAACACATCGATGTCTCCCCCCAGGCAGCTGCTCCCCGCCTTTGATTTCTCGTGTGATTGCTGAGCAGGACCCTCGGCGAAGCTTTGTTCTGATTAGGGGGCACTGGAACACGCAGGCAGCGAAAGTGCCTCCATTAATTTTGGAGAGCTTTGCCTGGCAGGTGCTCTCGAGCGAGGGTTTGTCGCGTTGAACAGGAGTGGCCCTTGCTGGCCTTTGGAGCTTTGTTCCTTCGATCGTCAGTGTAATCATGTCCCTGGCTGCAGGAGGCACTTCTGGCTCCATTCTCTTTGTTTCTCTATTATTTCCCTGGCTGATTCTCCAGAAGGAAAATCGCTCCATTTTGCACGAGGTGTTCTGTGCAACCCCAAGGTAGGCAACTCTGTAATTGCAGGATTCCAGAAAGCGGCTCATCTCATCTTTCAGAAGAGAAAAAGCACCTCTGAAATGCTGTTTAGACAGGACCTGTGAGGGCTGGTGGTGGCTTTAACTCTGCACTTGATCTGACCCCACTGAAAAATAGAGGCCGTTTGGAGGTCATTGCCAAATAATGCTCCTGTTGTAGTGGGGAAATAGACCTTTGACTAATGTGGCATTTCTTTGTGCATTTAAGTCACAAAAAGCTCCCCTTCCTGAGAGGCTGCTCGGGAGAAGTCAAAATATTGTTCCTCTTTCCTGTAAATAAATGCTGTAGATTTGACAGCCGTCACGGACCTGACTTTAAATTTATTCTTTGTGTACACAGTTTATCAAAAGGGGTTAGAAACATCATTTTAAAACAATGTTTTGCTGCTCTCTGAAAACACAATGTGTAAATAATATTTCCTCAAGCATTTCATTTACACTTTGGCTTTTGGATCCAGACTTTGGAAACCGATCCCTGTTGTAATACACATCCATCTGGCTGGCCTGAATTACCCTCTTGGGCAGAGGCTTTTTGTCTGGGAGTACGGGAAACGGTGATGCACGCACGAGGAGCTGTGGTGTTGCCCAGCCTGGGGGAGCGTGGCTGTGTCCCTCCCGTGCCGGGGCAGGGCTGGAGTGCCCATCCCTGGAGGGATTTCCACGAGGGATTTCACGGCCCTGTGGATGTGGCCCGTGGGGACGGGGGTCAGTGGTGGCCGTGGCGGTGCTGGGGGATGGTTGGACTCGATGGTCTGAGAAGCTTTTCCAACCTGAACAATTCTGTGATTCTCCAGGACTCTGCCCCTTGGCTTCTTTATGTGGCTGGACCTTGGCCACGCTCTGCAGGTCAGTGTTCACTATTGCCCTGGCTGCTGACAGGTGGCAGATTCCCTGCTCCCTGCGTGCCACAGCGGGACACAGGACCCCATGCACCTGACCCTGGAAAAACTCCTTACCTGAGCCGCCTCCCGAGCAGCTCCTGCCTTGTTCACGCCTCTCCCTCAGTTTCCTTGTGTTTATTCAGTTTTGCTCCCTAAATAATGTGAGAGCACCTTTGTGCCTCTCTCTGCCAGCGGCAGAGAATTCCCCTGGCTCCCATACCATGAATGGGGCTGAAATTATCCGTGTGCTGCGGCAGCAGGGCAGGACTGGGGCGGGCTGGGAGCCCCCCGGGCCTGGGGGCACCCCTGGACATCAGCCATGTCCGGTGCCTGGGCTTCCAGGAGGGAACGCTGACCGCTTCCGACAGGACACCCCACATTTCACAGCAAGGGAGCTGTGTGGGTATTTTTTCCAAATTAGTCTGGTGGGAGTAGATTTATTTTCTCCTTTTGTTTTGCACAGTAATCCCGGAGATGCTGGAGTCTTTGTGAGGAACAGGAGGGCCAAGGGTAGCCCAGGCGTGGTGTTTTTCACAGTCTGCAGCACAGGCACTGTCCCCAGTGTACCCGTGTCTGGGGACAGCGTGGGATCGTTGGGGTGCCTGTGCAGGGCTAGGAGCTGGGCTCGGTGATCCTGTGGGCCCCAGCTCAGGATATTCTAGGGCTCTGACTCTTATTTAGGTGCCCTTAGGGAGAGGAGCTGTGTTTGAGGCTGAGTGGGGCTCACTGGCTCCATCCTCCACTGCTGGGGTGGGAGCAGAGGCTGTGGTGTGCAGAGACCTCGTGCTGTCCTCCCACCTGACTGAATCCAGCTTGTTACTATAACTTCAATTTTTATTTCTTGGCTGCTCGCAAGAATGGGATCAAATTTTGGAGCTTTACTGTCGGGTTTTTGTATCACAGGAAGAAATAAAACCAATAAGCCCCGTGTATTTCTGCCATAAACTTGCCACTTCCCAGCAGTAACCGCCTGGTAAGACCCAGGCAATGATTTCAGGTTTGATTCTTTCTCTGCGGCTCCACAGCCGCCGTTTCATTGAATCAGGCAGCGACAAGGGCGGGTACAAGAGCAGGGCAGCAGAGCAGAGCCGAGCGCTCACGGAGACAGTGCCTGTGCTGCCCCTGTCCCTGTGCTCAGGGAGCAGGGAACTGCCGCCTGGACGTGGCTCCAGGGAGCCGTGTGTGGGTGTTTCCTGGTTTTCCGGGCCCTGGAGTTAATCCTGCGGCTCTGGATCCGCCTCAGGCTGTGCTTCCCAGCCCGTGCTGTTCCCGCTGCTCCCCAGCCAGGCTGGGATCAATAACTCCTGCTGCCTCCTCACATCTGCTGTGGCTCCTGCCCTGACAGGGGTTCTGGTCGGATGGATGAGCCGGTGTCGATGTTCCTGGAGGTTTTGATGTTCCATTGCTATTGACAGCACTTTCCCCCTCTGTGTTCTCCCTGCTGCCCACTCGTGAGGTGACCTGGGCTCTCCAGCAGCCCAGTGTCCCCATCTGGCTGCTCCGTGGGCAGCAGAGCAAACAGGGACTCGGGGCTTCGCTTCCTCCTGATGGACAATGCCTCAGCCAGCCGAGCTCAGCCTCCATCCCGTGGAACCCCAGTTACTCCTGGTTTGACACACCCCATCTATTTGCTTAAGGAGAAAATAATTCCAGCCTATTTGAAACCACCTCGTGCTCTCTGTGCTCAGAGGTGAGGGCTCTGCAGGAGCTCTGGGGATGGGATGTGACAGCACGGGCGGCACCGGGGGCTTTTCACGGGTTTTTATTTGGCCGGCAGGGTCTTGGATGCTGTGATGGAGTGAGAAGTGAGGTGTTGATTTGATACCCTTTGCTTGATGGTGAGAGGGGAAAACATCAATACAGAGACAAAATGTCAAGTGCTGGCACCACTTGGAGTAAATAAATGCTGGTAAAATTATATCTGTGACCTCTTAAATAGGATAATTCCCAGTCATGGAAGCACATACTCTTGGGAAATATAATTTGACAAACTGGATGTGAGGGGGCGGAATCACCCAGTTGTATTGAAAGCCAGCATTTTTTAATCGATATTGATCTGAATTCTGGTCAGGATTGCTTTCTTGGGATTTACTCTTTCTCTTAAAAGAAAAAACTGTAGCAGCTCCAGGGGCTCTTGGCCAGTGGAAATGAGTCGTCCTTGTCTGTACCCGGGCTGGTTTAATGTCAGACCAAACAAACTGCTCTAAAGGCTCTCACCCTGAGCTTTGGGGGCTCTCTGAGTGTCTGTGCCCTGCTGCCAGGCCGGGCTGCCCGGGCCGTGTGTCCCCTGCCCAGGGCTCAGGCGGGTGGCAGTGCTGTGTCACCCTGGGGTACCCCTGTCACCCTGTCACGTTTCTGTGCACCCTCCTCTGATCTGGGGCTGGTCTTACGGCCCTGTAATTCCACCGGTTTATGATTCTAAGTTCTGTGATCAGCTCCTCAGCGTTGTTTTTAATGCAATGCCAATATTTTGAAAGTCAGAAGGCGCCTGCTTGGCACGTGGTCAGCGGTGGCCTTGGCAGCGCTGGGGGAACGGTTGGACCCGATGGCCTTAGAGGGCTTTTCCAACCCGTGTATCCATGCCCTCTGGAGTTCCCCACACAGAAGCAGCTCCTGCAATAGACTTCAGGTCCTTTTCCCATGAAATCCCATTGTCAGGCTGCCCTGGAACACACCGGACACGGCTGAGCCTTTACAACCATTGAGGTCCTCTGGAAGTGTCTCCCTGCCCGTGTGAACGAGCAGGAAATAAAACACAGCTCCAGCATCTTCCCATAAAGTCTCCTCCCCGCTTTTCCATGCGAGCTGGTTCACCTGTGGAGTAAATCCCTGCTGGTGCAAACCGGCCCGGAGCGCCTCCGGTGTGAGCCCAGTTAGGGAGGGATTGGGAGGAGCTCTCACCCAGCAGGTTAATGTGCTCCTCTTAGTTCTGAATTACAAGCGAAATGCACTTCATTAGAGGCGCTCCTTTGCTTACTTGCAGCGTTATTAACTGCCTGCTGAACCTTTCTTTCATTTGTTGATGTATTACACATAAAATGCAGAATTGCTCTTGGGCAACTCCTTAATGTAGGCAGGCCTTGAACATGTGCTACCTTGTTATCCAAGTGGTGGATGATCTGAAATTCATACGTTTCTCCTGAATCCAAAATCCACGCAGAAATTAAATGTAATCCCAAGTGCTGGTTATCTGAATCCTTCAGACATCCCTCAAGTCACACAACGAATCAGGATCACTGGTATGCGGCCTTTAAGCATCCTGATCTTATTCAGTCAGGAAAAATATCACTGAAGAATAAAACCCATTGCATGGTAAATCATCTGGATCCTTTTAGTAGGGTTTAACATTCTCATTTTCTCTTTTTTAGCATTTTCCATTAGGATCAGTGGAAAGGATTTGACTCGTGCACTCATGGACACCTCTTTGGCAAGGAGTGGCAAAGGCAAATCCCTGGGTCTCAAAATCTGCTCCACAATTAAATTTTCCCAAAGACTATTGATTTTGAGCAGGATTTTGTTTTTGGAGGCTGGTGGCACTCTGTATCAGCAGGCAGACATTATCCCAAGCTCGGCTCTGTTGAGTGGCAGTTCATTTCACAGTTTACTGAAATTCCGTGTGCATCTGTGAAGTGCCAGGGAGGAGGAGTGGGAGAGGGGGGCAGTGCTGGCAGAGCCGTGAGCGCAGGCTGAGCTGCCAGCCCCCCGCAGCACCCAGCGAAACACTGACACCCAGAGAAGGTGCTGGGGGGGCACCGTCACTCAGGGAGCTGGGGGAGGCCCCAGACCAGCCCTGTGCTTCCCCAGGGATGTTCCCACTGGAGCAGGGCTGTAGGAAGTTGCAGGTGATCCCCCGGGGCCGAGCCCAGCCCACCCTGTCCCTGCACAAGGTCCTGTGGCCTCCTCTGGCTTCCCCTGCAGTCACGGACAGGCAGGGGCGAGCAGGGCTGTGACTGCACCCTCTGGATCTGGGCAAAGTGCCCGAAGGATGCCCAAGCGTTCCTCCTGTTGATCCATCCTCCCGGAATGTGCCTCCCATAGCACGGCTTCCTGTGGCAGCAGCAGGTGCTGGGTACCAAAAGCGGGAAGGAGGAGCTGAGGCAGGATTGCCTCCTCCTGCCTGGGAAGGGTGCAGCAGGCTCGGGGTTCAGCTCTCTCCTGGTCCTGTCTTTCCTCTGCTTCCCATGGGGCTGGACGTCTCCTGACCTTGATCCTTTCAGGCTGGAGCTCCTCTGCCATGGAGCCAGGCTGGGGGAGCTGGGGGTGCTCACCTGGAGAGGAGAAGGCTCCAGGGAGACCTCAGAGCCCCTGCCAGTGCCTAAAGGGGCTCCAGGAGAGCTGGAGAGGGACTTGGGACAGGGGATGGAGGGACAGGACACAGAAAATGGCTTCCCTCTGCCAGATGGCAGGGATAGATGGGATATTGTGAAGGAATTGTTCCCTCTGAGGGTGCCCAGCGAAGCTGTGGCTGCCCTTGAATCCCTGGAAGCGTCCAAGGCCAGGTTGGATGGGGCCTGGAGCAGCCTGGGATAGTGTAAGTTGTCCCTGCCCATGGCAGGGGTGGGATGAGATCAGAGAACCATGGAATGGCTTGGGATGGAAGGGATCCCCCAGACCATCCTGTGGCTCTGGGCTGTTTCCATGCATTCCAGCACTCTCAGCTGCCAGTGCTTTGTTCTTTGCACACCCAACAGGCCCTGTGGTGACAAAGTTCTGTCTTTGGGTTTCTCTGTTTAATGTTTTTTGGTTTAGTGTTCTCAACTCTCACTAATGTAATTTTCCAATCTTTCCTACCACACTTGTTACAGAATTGTGTGCGAGCAACTTATTTGGGTGGATGGTACAGATGTAGCATTTAGAAAGGGTGTTATTGCCCTGGACCAGGTGACTCGGGGATTTATTTTTGTTGTCTTTGTACTGTCTGCTTCTTTCCCGTCTCCCTCGTTATTTGTGCTGGGGGAAGGCCGTGCCACGCTGTGATTGCTGGGCTCCCCGCGGTGCTGTTGGAAGGCTGGCTGTGCCAGATTTGCTCCCCTCACACCTCAACACTTCCATTCTGAGCCTCAGCACCTCCCCTGGCCCCGTGCAGCCCCTCAGCTGCTCCCCCAGGGCACAGTTCTCCTCAGCACGGCGTTATCCAGTCTCCCTTCCGTGAGTGTGAAAGGCACCGATGGGAAGCAGAGATCTGCAGCCTGCAGTAACTCACAGCATCGCAGCCCCGGTGGGCGTGGGGAGGGGAGGGCTGGCCCAGCCGTGTTCTGCTGTGTTCTGCTGTGGTTCTCTGATGGTGACACTGAAATGGGCCCATTATCCATGCTGAAAGGCAATGGGGGAATGTACCATTTCCTGCGCTGCCTGAGTGAGGGACTTGACCTATTTAAACCTCAGAAGGAAGGAGAGAAAATGCTGGGGTGCTGTGCCCCACCCCGGGAGCTGCAGCCCTGCAAACATCGCCCCTGACTGGGGCTGTTCCCACCAGGCTCCACAGAGACCGGAGCCCCACGGCCCTGAACCCGCTGCCCTCCCGCTGCAGGGAGCTCTGGGCAGCCAGACCTCTTCCCAGAGACGTTCCCAAAGCCAGTCGGGCTCTGCACATTCCTCCACCTGCTGCCAGATGGGCCGGAGGAAAGCCTGGGCATTTCCAGAGCCTGTGTTTCGGATTAGGCTGGAGATGCAATGGGGTAGGGCAGGGGCTCATGGTTTTAAAGTAAAAGGGGTGGTTTAGCTGGGATGTTGGGAAGGAATTGTTCCCTGTGAGGGTGGGCAGGCCCTGCCACAGGTTGCCCAGAGAAGCTGTGGCTGCCTCTGGGTCCCTGGAAGTGTCCCAGGCCAGGTTGGACAGGGCTTGCAGCACCCTGGGACAGTGGAAGGTGTCCCTGCCCATGGCAGGGCTGGCACTGGATGGGCTTTAAGGTCCCTCCCAAACCATTGTGGGATTCTGGGATCCTGGGCCATTCACTGAGGATGTTCCATGCAGTAACTGTGCCACTGCAGGCAAAGGGGCAAAGCTGCTGCAAAGATTCCACTGGAGTATGGGGAGGGAGAGGGGCTGGAGGGACCCAGTCTCTGCCCACCTCCTGCTCTCCTTTTGTGAGGGATCACAGAACCAGACTGGCTCGGGCTGGAAGGGACCTTAAAGACCATCTGGATCCCATTCCCTCTCCATGGGCAATGACAGCAGCGCATAATCTCCGTTTGATGTTGATTGGGTTATGATTGAAACTTTACGGGAGAGAAAATGGAAGTTTGTGAGGTTGTTTTGGGACAAAAAAAAAAAGGAGGAAAAATTGATTCTTAGTGCAGCTGATATGACATTATTATTTTTTGAGCTCCCGAGCAGAAAACTCACATATTGCTTAACTCTCTTTAGCTCCAGCTGTAACTGCAGCACCGGGAGGTGGCAAAGCTTTGGGATTTGTGTGTTCTGGGGCCTGGGTTAAATTTTTGCCAGCGTTCTAAGGGAAGGTCATAGAGTTTCTCAGCACATACAGTAAATCTGTATGGAGAATTGGGAAGATGTAAGTGAACATTTGTGTGGTGGAGATAATCACATATGGGTGGGGACTCTGCTCGAGGGTGACATGAGGGAGAGCTTTGAAATCACATGTGTGCTAACAGATGGTTAAACCTGACACCAAATGTGAATTTCTCAGTGCAGAAACCACCAAGAACAATTACAAAATCGTGTTTTTGTGAAATAATGAAGAAAAAAGACCCCATACTTTAATTCTGGATTATAAATTACGTAATTGAAAAGAACTGGTCCGGTTTGAAAGGCTGTGACTCCGGGAGCTGCACAGATGCCGTGGTCAGGCTGATCCCAAGGGCACCGATGCCACCTCTGGGTGGGCACCAGCCAGGAGCCACCTCAGGGCCTGAAATGGCTTTTCCAGGGCTCAGAAAGCTGCAGAGCTTTGGGAAACGCCTGAGCTGGGCTTTGCCCGGCGGGAGCAGAGGCGGCCTCGTCCCTGTGCTGTGGGGCAGGGCCGGGCCGGACCATTGCCACCGCCGGTCACCGCCGCCACCACCCCGGCTCAGCGGAGGGGAGACGCCTTGGAAAGACATTCCAAGGATGTTTTCTCTTGGAAGGGACACCTTCCACTAGGCCAGGTTGCTCAGGGTGACTTTGGTCCTGTCCTGGCACCAAGGGGAGCTCCCCCAGGCCAGGCTCCCGCAGCGGCTCCAGAAGGACCTGGAGCAGCTGGGTGCCCTCCCGGGTGCTCTGCAGGAGCTGCTCGGGGGGGATTGTTCCCCACAGCGCCGTCACTGCCCAGGCCAGCCAGGGCCACAGCTCGGGGTCCATCCCCGTCAGCGTGTGAGCATCCCCCGGAGCCGCTGCGCCCCTGGGGCTGCTCCAGCAGAGCTTCCCACCTGGATGCTCCCGCCGCGGGTCTGACACGGGGCTGGGATGGGGCAGGACACGTGTGGCAATGGCTCTGGAAACGACCCAGGGTCTCCGCCTGGAACAGGAACCATCGCTCTGCCCCGCGCCTGACAGCATCTCAAACACCACCGCTGGAATCGGTAAGCGGTTTTTGTCCTACCCTGGAAGAAGGAAGATTAGTGCATAATTTTCACGGTGCGTTGTGGCTTTTGCTTCCCTGGAAATGCAGAGCAAACCTGCTTTAAACCCAGCAAACGCCAGCTGAGGGCTCGCATGGTTACACAGCCTAATTACAAACATTCCGCGCATTCCAACAGCTCGGCGGAGTAAATAAATGTATCACCCAGCTGAAGAACGCGTCCCTCAGTGTCACACACGGAACGCTTCGCAAAGTAATTAACAGCCAAGTATCCATCGGAGTTCTGCAGTTCGGCAGAAGTTTGGATTTTACTTAGGAATGGGGGTGGAGCCGAGGAGAGGCCGCCATGCAAACCACAGCCATGAATATTCAGCTCTCTGGAGCTGGAAAATGAGCAATTTCTGTTGAGAAGAGACACAAAATGACTTTTTTAAAGTCATCTTTGAACAGGAAAGGCTGTGTGCGTTAAAGCAATAACTGGTGGTGTTCTGCTGTCACGGTTTGTTACTCGGGGATGAGCTGGGCATCGCCTGGGCTGCCCTCCTTAAAGCAGGGAGCCCTTGGGTCATTTAACCCATCAGGGACAGGGCAGCGTGGCAGCTCCTGCTCTGCCTGTGCTGGGACAGCCCTTGGATCGTTTAACCCATCAGGGACAGGGCAGCGTGGCAGCTCCTGCTCTGCCTGTGCTGGGACAGCCCTTGGATCGTTTAACCCATCAGGGACAGGGCAGCGTGGCAGCTCCTGCTCTGCCTGTGCTGGGAGCAGCTCCAGTCCATTTCCCGCTGAGTTATCCTTGGTGCCAGCACAGGAATTCTTGAAATAGCCAACATTATCCGCGAGGGACTGATGGGAGGTGATAAAATCCCCTTTATGTCCGGCGTTTGCAGGTCCCCTGTCAGTGTGACGGATGCAGTGTGATGGGGAGCCCGGGGCTGGCCTGACCCTCGCTCAGAGCAGCAGCTTTGCCGCGTGCCCGGCCCCGGCTCCCGGCGCTGCTTCCCGAGGCCGGGGTTTATGGAAAGCTGGCTGGGCCATGAGAGCTGTGTCAAAATATTCCACACCCTGCCTCTCCCGCACGTGTAGCCACGCAGCCGACAGCCCTGGCAGCTGCTCTGACACTGCACTGGGGCTGTGCCGCTGCAGCAGCGCCGAGGAGCCAGAGCCCTCGGCTGCTTTGGGATGGTTGTGTCCCGGCCCCAGCCGCGCTCCTCCACCCCTGCTCTGCCCAGCAGTGCCTTTGGCTCTGGAAAAGAAATAGTTCAGATAGGAATGTCTTGTACTCTAGAGCCACTCGACCTTTTCTAATTAAGGAATGCTAATGGCTGGTGTTTGCCAGGCAGGACGGTGCCCAGGCTGGGTTCTGGCCCTTCCCTCGCCCTGACCAGCCAAGTGTGTGTGTTCCTTCTGGTTTTGGAGAAACCAGGAACCGTGGGAGTGGTGCTTCTGGAGGAAAATCATGGGAGGCCATGCCTCCATCTGTCGTGGACCTTGGACCTCGGCACTGGGCTGTGATGGTGAGGAAAGAGCTGGAGCTGCTGGGGAGGAATTCCATCCTCAAATGATGCCCTGGGACAACAGACAGAGATGGTCACTGACACGGGAGGTCAGTGCTGGTTCCCAGGGTTTCCTTGCCGGTTTTCCGCTCCGCCGTGCTCGGCGCTCCCCAGCAGCAGCGTTGGCAGGGCAGCAGAACCCCCCAGACCTGCCTTCTGACAGCACAGAGACACCAGGGACTCCAGACCTGCCTTCTGACAGCACAGAGACACCAGGGACTCCAGACCTGCCTTCTGACAGCACAGAGACACCAGGGACTGCACCGAGGGGTGAGCACTCCATTAAAAACTCACCCCAAAGGCACCCACCTCCACACTGAGCTCAGCACGGTTCCATTCATGCCCAGCTCCAGAACTGAACCTATAATTCAGTTCAGATGGAGCCTCCTGTCAAACTTCTCCTCACCTGCCCTCAGGGAGTCTGCACGGGCTCCTCGTCCCTGACCTTTCCTGGGTTTTTTTGTTGTTTCTTCTACCAAGAAGGTTTTAATTGTTGCTCTTCAAGATTTGGAAGAGATTTGCAGAGATAAAATTTGAAGGGCTGGGAAATGAAAGACTTCTCAGAAGAGAAGTGTCTCAAAGATGAGACACAAACACCAGACCACCAATTATTTATTTTTTAACTGTTTCCCTGTCCTTGCACAGACCATCGCAGTTTAAAGCTTTCAGTGCATGTCAAAGTAAATGGGCTCAGAATAATTGACAGGAGTAGGGCCAGGAGCTGGACTGGATGATCCTTGGGGGTCCTTCCACCTCGGGATATTCTGTGATTCCATGATGAACTGCTTGGGAAGCTCGCTGGCAAAATCCCCTGGGCAGATGTTGTCCTGAGCGTGGCTTTTCCCATTCCACACTTCCTGTGGCACAGGACTCTTGTCCCAGCAGTGGGGCTGGGGATGCTCAGGGATGCTCAGGGATCCCAGTCCTGGGCTCCACATTTGCTGCAGGGTTGTCCCAAGGCTCCATAACTCAGAGCAGGACACATTCCCTACCTTAAATGTATGAAATAATGCACAGGGTCCCCTGACCTGGCTGTGAAATTGTAGAAGAAATTGCAGTAATTACCTCAAAGTGCCACCTCCAACCACGCTGTACCACGGATTTTTGGAAGTAAATCTGTATTTCACTTTACAAATACCTATGAATGTTTTAATTCTCCCCTTCCACAAAAGATACATGTGAGCTGACAGAAATTATTCACCATTTGGGACTTCTGTGATCAGGCAAACTATTTAATTTTCTAAATGTAGATTCGAGGTCTGACTTTGAGGAGCTGGAGTTCTGAATATTACATTATTTCTTTATTTTGCAAGAGCATGCAGGGACAGCAGCAAGCTGCTGGTAAAAGCCTCCAGGACTTTGTGTGGGGAAAGTCTGCCCTTGGCTCCGGGTTATCGTGGAGAAAGTAAAACTTGTGAGCTCTCTGCAAGAATCCATATAAATAAATAAATAAATAGATATAGCTCTAAGGATCGAAATGTATCTGTTGCTAAGCCTGCCTAACCAACTGAGCTGAGGCCAGACCTGCAGGAAGGCTCCTGCCGAGCCTGGTTAAGCTCAGCCCCGCTCCCCAGCAGCTGCTGAGCCCCGGGCTGCCAGCTGAGCTCCAGCCCCGCTTGGTGTGTGGCCCCAGCAGTGCCCAGGGACAGGAGGTGTTTCCGGGGTCTTTTGGGGCAGAGGACGTGGTACAGCTCAGACGCCTCTGGGCGCTCACAGACAGCTCGAACTCTCCACTCCCTGCGGCTGGGAGATGGCACAGGCTCCGTTTTCAGGGAAGCAGCAGCACAGGCTCCGTTTTCGGGGAACCATCGGCAGCAGAGGTGCCGTGCCCGTGCAGGGCAGTGAGCAGCACTCGCTCTCCAGGAGCGATTCCTTCCCAGGATCCCAGCTAACCCTGCCCCCTTTCTCTGTCCTGCCATTACATCAATCCAATGGAGGATACCTGAGTCTTAACTTGGAATTTTTTTATGACCTTGGGTGTATAAAACCTCTGTGTGTTTTAGCAGGAATTTGTCCATGGAAAGGGTGGGCAGGCATTGGAAGGGGCTGCCCAGGGAGGTTTGGATTGCCCATCCCTGGGGGTGTCCAAGGCAGGCCTGGACGTGGCACTCGGTGCCCTGGGCTGGGGACAGGGTGAGGATGGGCACAGCTTGGACTTGATGACCTTGGAGGGCTTTTCCAACCTTAAAGGTTCTGGGATTCTGTGTTGGTTTTTTGGTTTTTTGTTCTGTTTTTTTTTTTTTTCTCCAACCCACAGGAATTCTCTAACTCCTGGACCTGCTGGGCTGAATAATGTTAAAATTATGCCTTTATTTTTGAGGAGTTTTACATTCTGCATCTCATTTTATTGTGAGCATACATCAGCCATTACTGAGCGTGACTCCAGAACTAATTTTTCTTCTATTTCCCTGGTTTTTCCTTCCCTTCGTGCTGATTGTGTTTTACAGCACACCTTGCTGGCTGCCCTTTTGTTATAATTTTAGGGGATTGTCACATATTTCACACTAACTTTTTTCAGTGTTGCTTGGAGAAAGGTTAAGTAGGTTCTTGATTACTCCTGTAGTTCTGGGGTTTATGGCCCTGTTGAATTAAGTGCACATGATTTGTTGCATGGCTTGAGCATCAAATGTATACACTGAATTATTTCTTTACATTTCATTGGAGCTGGGAGTATTCTAGAGGGTAAATATGTATGCAAATTACCTATATTGAGAAAACTTCCTACACTTCCCGTTTACAAAAGATGGATTTATTCCCTTGGAAATATATCAACGAAAAGACCCAAATCTCTCCAGTTTTAGGAACCATTCCATAGTGCCAGGGGAGAGGGGCAGCTTTACAGCCACAGTAGAACGTGGTTATAAATGTGAGTTACTTTTCATATTGTACTGAGTCCAAATGCTCACATATGCTTTGATGCCTGTTCTCAATTCATATATTTATATTTATTATTTATTTATTACTTTCATTGTTACTGTGTGACTTTGTTCCTTGCCTCTCCTAATGTGCCTTGGCATGTCAAAGCTGTGTTTTTAAAAAACCCCAAAATTCTCATCAGAAGACACTCAGTGTGCTGTGAAAATTCCGTTCCCAAGACAGAGGGAGTGGGGGGATGCTTTTTCTGGGTTTACAGGAGTTACAAAGCAGACTGGGTTGGCTGCTTAAGAATGCAAATGATTGCGTGTGAGCAAGATCCGCTGGTACAAAAATAAAATATTCCACATCCTGTTTGGGAAATAATAATCCATATCCAAGCAACACATAGTAGGTGGCTGAATAAGACCCTGGCCTCAACTTTCTGCAAAATATGAGGAGCTGTATTAATTTGGCAGTGATTAAAAATCAAGGTATCAGTAGTAGCAACAGAGTCACAGTCTTACAGCATCGGGGGTGGATGTGCCCAGCTTGCTCTGGGAGCTTAAAATTCCAGGCACATTTCCCCGTGAGGTTTTCAGTCCTGTTGTTTGATCAACTGTGTCTCACATGGAGCTTTTCTTCTCTAATGTGCTCTTGATGTATTTGATAAGTACAAATTCATAATGGATAACAGAAGGGGTTTTTTTTAGTTTAAGGCAAACTTTGATAAGTCTTTACATTTGGTAAGTGAAGCAATTCCTCCCTGGGAGGGTGCTGAGGCCCTGGCACAGGCTGCCCAGAGAAGCTGTGGCTGCCCCTGGATCCCTGGAAGTGTCCAAGGCCAGGTTGGACGGGGCTTGGAGCAGCCTGGGACAGTGGAAGGTGTCCCTGCCATGGCAGGGGTGGAACAGGATGGGCTTTAAGGTCCCTCTGACCCAACCCCATTCCATGATTCCATGATTCTGTGATTCCATGATTCTCTGATTCTAAACCAGTACAGTCAGACTTTATTCCCATGAGATTTGACTCCTACAGAGGTCAAGCCCAATACTTTTCACAAGGTGGGGAAAAGCGTGTGATGGCAGCACAGGGGATGAAGTCTGGAAGTCCCAGCCTTAATGTCGACTTTCCTTTGGGTTTGTCGTTTCCATGTCATTGCACTCAGCTGCTGCAAATCCCACATCTCCAGGGTGGAGGGCTCTAGGAGACCTGTCCATCCTGTCCTTGAGCCTGCCATGGGAACCCAGGATAAATGCACTGGTTGTGCTCATTGGAGCCCTGGTTTGGCAGTGGGATGGGCTGGGAAGCCCCGGGCTATCCCAGGAATGCTGGCTGTGCCGGGTGCTGGGTGCTGGAGGGGATGTGCTCCTGCTGTCCCGCTCCGAGCCAGCTCGGAATTCCCAGCGAACTGCTGGGGCTGAGAAAGCAGGCCATGGGAAGGTAATGAGTCCCTTTCCAGCTAAGGAAACAGCGGATTTTGAGCACTGTTTATAAATAACCCCCCCCCGGAGCCCACGGAGCTGTTCTAATGTGCCATTCTGCCGTTCCCCACTCCCCGAGGGTGGGGGGTTCATTAGCATTTTTTTGAGGACTTGCCATTGCTCTCTGTTTACTTTTGCCCAAAAATACGTCCTCGCCCTGCTGTAGCAATTTCCAGGTCCCCCCATTTGTTTAGTCTGAAGTGCGTTTCTCGCAGTCACACACTCCAGCATAATGCTGGCATGGAGCTCGTTATTTAGCAACTCATTTAAATGAAAATAGACATAATTTAAATAGACGGAAATGTCCTTTAATACTATTTTTAAAGACTAATGGAAGAGCTCTGCGGGCTGGCACGATGCGCTCCGGAATACAAAATAAACAGAGTTGTTCAGACGCATTTAGATGATTCTTTCAGCCCTTCATGGGGTTGTTTCAACTCCACAGTGGTAAGATTTATCAAAGGAATTGGGAATCGCTTTGATACAAAAGAGATATTTATTTCTCTGAGAGCTGGCGTTTCCAGGAGGTGATGGAAGGATTTTTCCTTTTGTTGAAATATTACTTTAGAAAATGCCAGTGGTGAGAATCCTTTATGTGCCTGTAGCTTCTGTTCTTTTATGTACAGTGCCCAAATGATGATTGATTGTTTTAATTGAAGAGATTGCTGGATTTCTCTTTGGGGTGGGTTGGAGGAGTGACACGGCCTCACGTTGGGCTGGGAGAGGTTTGGATTTGGTATTTGGAATTATTTCTTCATGGAAAGGGCTGTCCAGCCCTGGAGGGATTTAAAAGCCGTGTGGATGTGGCACCTGGGGAGATGGGGCGGTGGTGGCCTCGGCAGTGCTGGGAATGGCAGGAATTGATGGTCTCAGAGGGCTTTTCCAACCTCCACGATTCCCTGATTCCAAGACCTGGGCCACACCAGGAGCCAAGGCACTGCCTGTGGTGTGGGGGATGTTCCCCCAGGCAGCGGCGCCTGGGAGCGTCAGGCGCAGGGTTGGGGTTAGGGTTAGGTTTTAGGGATTAGGATTAGGGTTAGGGTTAGGTTTTAGGGATTAGGATTAGGGTTGGGATTAGCACTGGCTCTGAATCCCTAACTGCAGATCCCTCCTGGATGCATCCTGAGAGGAGAGGGAAGGATGAGACACCACCTTTGCTGTTGTAACCCTATTGTAGGTGTTTGATCCTGTTCTGCACAGAAAATCAGAGAGCTGATTCCTTTCCCATGCAGAACAAGAATCCTGGAACACCAGAGTGATTTGGATTGGAAGGGACCTCAAAGCCCATCCGGTGCCATCCCTGCCATGGGCAGGGACACCTTCCACTGTCCCAGGTTGCTCCAAGCCCCATCCAACCTGGCCTTGGACACTGCCAGTGAAGGAGAAGCCACAGCTTGTGCTCACCTTTGCCTCTGCACAGGACAGGAATTTGTCCCACTCTGTAGACACATACTTTTTAAACCATGACAGTTGTATAAATTAATTTTTATGACCTGCAGTATTTAATCTTATTAAATAATGACTTTAGGAGCCTGTTCCCTGGTGTAAGAGGATTAGGCTGCTCCAGACTTTGTTTGTACTGCAGCGTGGAATCAGCTTAACACAAGTTTTATTGAATTTTTTTCTAACCTCTCTTTGGAGCAGTGGTTAAGCAGGACTCTCTG
Source organism: Ptilonorhynchus violaceus (assembly GCA_013397565.1). NCBI lineage: Eukaryota > Metazoa > Chordata > Aves > Passeriformes > Ptilonorhynchidae > Ptilonorhynchus > Ptilonorhynchus violaceus. Next base: position 354,816 of record VZRJ01001582.1, on the reverse strand, counting down.
CCAATGAATCTGCTGGGTCATGGTGACAGTGAGTGCTGCAGGGCTCTGCTGGTGCCCTGGGTGCTCGGGGCTCTCCTGGTCCCTGCTGTCCCTCCCCTCACAGGGAGTGTCTGCAGAACGGGAGAGAAGGAAGAGAATCCCGGAATCCCAGACTGGTTTGGGCTGGAAGGCACCTTCAGTACCATCCAGGTCTGCCCCTGCCATGGGCAGGGACACCTTCCACTATCCCAGGCTGCTCCAAGCCCTGTCCAGCCTGGCCTTGGACAATTCCAGGGAATCAGGGGCAGCCACAGCTTCTCTGGGCACCCTGTGCCAGGGCCTCACCTCCCTCACTGGGAACAAATTCTTCCCAATATCCCACCTATCCCTGCCCTCTGGCGGTGGAAAGCCATTCCCTGTGTCCTGTCCCTCCATCCCTTGTCCCAAGTTCCTCTCCAGATCTCCTGGAGCCCCTTTAGGCACTGGC
>VZRJ01001582.1:305933-354311 GCA_013397565.1 Ptilonorhynchus violaceus | reverse complement strand
CATCCATCCACCCCTCCATCCATCCATGCATCCATCCATCCATCCCTCCATCCTTCTATCCCTCCATCCATCCATCCACCCGTTCATCCATCCATCCACCCCTCCATCCATCATCCATCCATCCCTCCATCCACCATCCGTCCATCCATCCATCCCACCATCCATCCATCCATCCATCCATCCATCCATCCCTTCATCCCTCCATCCATCCATCCATCCATCCATCCATCCATCCATCCATCCATCCATCCACCCTCCGTCCCTCCCTGCGTCCATCCCGCACGGATGAGGTTGTGGCTGTGTTCCCGGTGTGTCCGTGTCCGGGCAGCGGCTCCCGCAGCCCCCCCGTGCCGTGTGGGAGCAGGAGTGGGCGGGGAGCTGCTGCTCTCTCCTGGATTGCCCCTCTCTCCATTCAGCTGCTTCCCCTGTGAAACACAAACTGCAACAGAGAGGCGGCGTCAAGCTGTTAAAAGAAAGAGGTTTAAAAAAAACCCACAGAAAAATAGCATAAATTAGAGGCATTGAGAGTCTCAATTTCTTTGTGCTTGTTGTTAATGTAATTTTTGTACTTCTTTCTGTCTAAAAAGACTGAAATTTCTACCAGGGTAGTATTGGCACAATAGAATAAAATCAAACTATTTCAACAAACTGTTGCTGTAGAAGACTTAAAAGCAGGAAATTAATGTGCTTTGAAGTGCTGTAATTGCAGTTAATAGGGGGGTACATGGAGGATTAAAAAAGAATATTCTACTTATTTACTTTTTCCTCACCTGAATTCGGTTTTGAGGCAAAAAGCAAGACATTTAAAATTTCCTCAGTGCTTCTGAATTCAACTGCTCCTCTTTGTATTTCTGGATAACTCTCAAATTTGCTTAATCAGGAATAGAAATAAGGATGGAAAACGGAAGAGGCAGAAGCATGAAAAAATTAACTTTGAGCAGGCTGCAGCAGAGCTGTCTGCTCTCCCAGGAAGCTCAGCTTTTGGGAAGCCAGGGATATTTTAAAGACTGTTAGCATGGATAGATTTGTTTGTCAAAGGTAGGTTTTAATCTAATGTTTAGAAATATTGCAGTGTGTATATAAATATCAAAATGATGTTTCCTGGGTGGGACATCTCAGCTTTGCAGCATTACCAGGGTGTGCTCAGAGCTTGGTCTGCACCGTGGTTTGTGCAAGTTGTAAAATGGTCCTGCTGCCACTCAGGGAACCCAAACTGGGCTGAGTCGACAGGCTGGAAGAGCTGGGAGAGCTCACCTGGAGAGGAGAAGGATCCAGGGAGACCTCAGAGCCCCTGCCAGGGCCTAAAGGGGCTCCAGGGGGGCTGGAGAGGGACTTGGGACAAGGGATAGAGGGACAGGACACAGGGAATGGCTTCCCACTGCCGGAGGGCAGGGATAGATGGGATATTGGGAAGGATTTGTTCCCTGTGAGGGTGGGGAGCGGCTGGGATGGAATTCCCAGAGAGGCTGTGGCTGTCCCTGGATCCCTGGAATTGTCCAAGACCGGGTTGGAGGGGGCTTGGAGCAGCCTGGGATAGTGGAAGGTGTCCCTGCCCATGGCAGGGGTGGGATGGGATGGGCTTTAAGGTCCTTCTCAACCCAAACCAGTCTGGGATTCTGTGAGTTCTGATCAAGAATTAGAAAATTGCTGTTTAAAGTGGTGATTTCAGCATCACGAATCACTGCCCCTCCCTGTGCATGGCCTGGCTGCCTCTGGCTGAGCACTGACGGGGCTGGGTGACCCAGGGCCCTCGCCCACACTGCCTCCTTGCCCTGGGTGATGTCAGGCAGCACTGAAATGTTGGATCGAATTTCCCCGTGACATTTCTGTGGTTGGCACTGGAAGCCGAACGTGTGGAGTGGAGCAGCGCCGGGTGTGAGCCCAGCAGGGAGCACCTCGTCCTGCACCCTGGGGATGGCAGGGAGGGCTCTGGGCAATGGTTATCCCCAAAAATCCCCTCGGATCCTGCTGGGCCTGGGCTGCAAGTCCTGGTGCCAAGTCCAGGCTCAGCACCTCTTGCTGTGGAAGGGGAGGAAGAGGAGCTGTGGGAGCAGGGGCTGAGCTGCATCTGGGAGGAACAGGCCAGAAGAGGCTTGGCTGGGGAATTCCCAGCATTCGCTGAGCTGTGCAGGGGTACAGCCTGGAGGCATTCCAGTCCCACAGACCTGTACGAATCCATGAGCATTTATTCTTTCCCTCCCGTGGTGCAGGAATGTGAGGCTGACATCCCCACGAGGGCAGGAGCTGCACAGCCCCACGGCCGGCAGGGGCTGCCTTGGGGAGGAAATGTGAAATATCAACAGAGCAGAGCTGCTCCCTGTCCAGGCACCCGAGGGGAAAAGTGCCCTGGAGCTGTGGGAGGAGCAGCAGCAGCAGCAGAGGGGTGGGTGGAGGCCAGCAGAGCGCTTCTGGGAACGAGGGGATCCGTGGGAACGAGGGCATCCATGGGGCCCAGCGGAGCCCCCAGGAGCACCCGGCGCTGGGGCAGGGCTGGGCTGTGTGCCTGGGACTGCAGCATGAACACGGCTCCTCCTGCTCAGAGACAACCTCAGCACTCTGAAACAGGGAATGGGAGACGGCGGAGAACATCCCAGCTTCCATTTTTTATGTTTCTCCCATCCTGTTTTGTAGATTTGTCAATTTATTGGCCATTTCATCCAGCCCTTACTGGAGCAGTTGCTACTGAATCGATATAAAGATAATTTTAGTTTGCTTGCATGTAAAATTTATTAAAATATTGATAGTTCTCTTCACAATATGGCCCACAGAGATCTGTCAGGACAAGGCAGCCTATTTCTGAAAGCGATGTTTAAATTTATCTTCAGGATTTCAAAGCTGGACATACATTCCTTGGAATAATTTTAGCACTTCAGGTTTAGAATCAGTAGCCCTGTTTATAATTTCGGTAACTGTAAGAAGAATCCAGCAATAAGCACCCAAGTGCCTTGGCTGGTTGTGAAAAGCTCTGTGTGTGTGTTCCTAAGGCAGGCTGGGGGAAGGGAGGGTGATCGCCACAAGGAGGGAAAGTTCTCATTTTTATTTGCTTTCCCTGTGATTTCTTCCCTTATGGTCTCAGACCTGTTTCTTTTTTTCTTCATCCCTCCTTTTTCCTGGTCCATCCACATCAGAGGAGGAAATTCCTTCTCCGGGTTTGATGTGCCAGAGCCAAGGGTGGGAAGGCAGCATTCCCAAATGCCTGATTTCACAATCCCATTTTGCTTTTCCCTTTAAAGTGAGGGTGCTGGGGTATCTGGAAAACGTGGATTTTCCGCATTGGGGAGGCCCTGGTGTGCGGTGGACAGGATGACTGACCCTGGTGGGGTTGCCTGGTGTGGGACCTGTGCCTTGCACGCTGCCCACCTGACGGCTTCTGCACCATCCCACCACTGCTTTGGGCCCTTTCCTTTATCCTTGGGTGGTTTTCATCCCTAAAACCTTTGTTGGGAAGCCTTGGATGTGAGAAAAGCTGATATTCATTACTTATTTGGGGGTGGGGGGGTGCTTCCTGGGAATTTTGGAAAGCATTAATTCCTTTTCTGTGCTTTAATTCCTTGTATATGTTGCAGGTTTTACTCTGCCAATTTCGATGTGACAGAAGTGGGTGATCCCACTGGATCGGGTTTGGGATCAGGATAATGGCTTTTCCAACACTCACCACTTCAAAGTACAAACCTGGATCTTGCAGACACAACCAGAGTTACATTTCAGGGACTTCCTAGAAAGGACAGAACCAGGATTTTTTTTCATTTCCATTTCCATTTATATCTGGAACAAATCCCAGTGTATGAGAAGAAAATGGGGACCAATCAGTATTAGATGTCAGATAAGAAGCTTGAAATAGGTAGGCCTGGAGGGGAGGCAGGAGCACCTACACAACTCCTTCTCCAAGAAAATCCCCTGGGAAGAAGGGAGATCCTCAGACACACGGCTCTGAGAGCAGAGTTACCCTTCTTGGAGGGCCAATGAAAGCAGACAGGGTGGCTAAAACCCCAGTTTTGGATTGCTGGGTTGTCCTGTGCAGGGCCAGGAGCTGGACTGGGTGATCCTTGTGGATCCCTTTCCACTCAGGATGCCCTGTGGTTCCGGCACACCTCCAGCACGCTGCAGGGACAGCGTTCCGGGTGGCAGTGACCCCAGCCACTGGAGTGCAAAGGCACCTCTTGGAACCTTGGTGCAAATAGATTTTGAAGGGTTTTTTTTTTGACCAACACTTAAAATAGATGCTACCACCTGATTTTTTTTTCCCCAAGTCTTGGTTCCTTAAAATGGAAATAATGAAAGGCTTTAACTCCTCAGCCCCTCCGGGTGCCCTGTCCTCCTCCACTGAGGGCACGGCCCTTCCCAGCTTCCTCAGGGATGTTCATTGATTTGCAAAGATCAAAAGGTCAGGCCATTCCAGCCCGGTGAAGCTTTATGAATGACATCATGCATAAAAATTTGCTATTTTCAAGCTAACCAACTTCTCCTGTGAGGATATTTTGCTCGCTTGAGCAGAAAACAGGCTGTGTTAGCAGCTTCTGTGAGGAGCGGTGTGCTCTGTAGCGCGGGGACGTGTGGTCCTGCACACCCCTGGCTGCAGCCCCAGCTCCTCGCTGCAGAGCTGCCCCCAGGGGCATCCACAGCCTTGGTTCCCACTGATCCGGCAGCCGCTGGGATCACGGAGCCGTGAGCTCGTATCCAGAGGCGGGGATGTGCACGAGCAGTGCCTGTCTCGAGATGCCTGTGCCCACAGGCAGGGCTGGAGTGCCTGCTTGGGTGCCCCAGACCTTCAGGAAAGGCTGGGCAGGCACATGCATGGAATGATGGAACTGTCCAGCTTGGAACAGACCTCCAAGCTCACCGAGTCCAACCTTCAACCCAGTCCCACCGTGCCCACTGATCCACGGCACAAAATCCCCTGTGTGCCCCGTTTGAACACCCCAGCTCTGCTGAGCCTCCCCCAAACAAACAAACAAACAAACAAACCAGTTTGTTTGGCTCTGTGGTTCAGGGACGGCACTGCCACACAGCCCCGTGCTGGGGGAAGGAAACCCCTAGGTTTCTTGGGAATTGTGGCACTGGATTAAACCCAGCCCGGGAGCACCACCTGGGCCTGTGTGTGTTTGGGCAAGGCCCGTGGATTGGGAGTCCTATCCCTTCCAGAATCCCATTTCCAAGTATTGCAAATCCATGGGAACTGGCACCCAGCCAACGCTGATGACAGAGATGTGTGGAAAATGTTGTGGAAATGGAGGTGCTGTGCTTGTGGCATCACTCCTGGGGTGGGAAGAGCCTCACACATATCCCACAGGGATGGCTTTCCTGAACCTCCAGGCTGGACAGGGCTTGGAGCAGCCTGGGATCGTGGAATGTATCCCTGCCCATGGCCGGGGTGGGACTGGATGGACTCGAAGGTCCCTTCCACCCCAGGCCATTCTGCTATTTTATGAATGTAGTATTACAAACCCTCCTGTTCTTTGCAAATTCTGTGCAGAATCTGGAAAATAATTCTAAATGAGTTTGTTAAAAAATTTATCCTGATCAATTGTAAAAGGAAAAATGAGATATACCAAGAAAACATTTCTAACCACAGCAATAGCATAAAAATTTTTATTTGAGGGGAATCTTTTACAACTTAATTCCATCTCTATTTTCTATTTTTAACCTTTAATCAAAGCTTCTGGCTTGTTGGGAAATACAATAAATCTTTATATCTCCAAAGCTTTTAAAGTGTTCGCTGTGCTTGCTGTTCTCTTTCTGACAGGAGATTATCCTTTTGAGCTGGAAATTTCCTATTATTTGTGTGTGAAACGGTTGAAAGTCGAAGTGGAGCCTCAGGTACCAGGAATAGCAGCTCTAATGAAGGCGTGGGATGTGTGGGGGCTTTTCATGGCAGGGCCATTCTCCGGCCCAGCTGCCGGGGCCGCGCTCAAAGCGCAGAGAAAGTCCCACTGTTTTTCACTTTCTGTTCTTGTTTGGTTCAGGCCCTCCTGTCCTCACACAGCCCCGCCACGGGAACTTGTCTGAACCTGGGACTGTGCTCTCTGTTGTGACTCCCCACCCTGGCAGAGGTGCCTTTAGCCTTTCAGTGCATTTTAGGATGTTTTCAGTGCTTTTGTAGGGATTTCAAGGACCAGTCAGTTCAGGGGATCTGTGATGTCTCCTCACCAAAGAGGCAGTGACTGCGTCGGTCCCAGACGTGAGGCCAGGGCTGGGACACTGCCTCTGCCTCCAAATGATGGAAATCAGATCCAACAGTTTTTCCCTCTGAAAACTTAGGGAAGCTGCAGGTCTGCCCCCAAACAGGAGACTGAAATCCACGAGTGACCATAACTACCGGGGCAGTGGGAGGACAGGAGGCCTAAAACTGCCCTCTTGAGCCACATTTATTGAGATCATTTTTAGAAAGTGAAATTCTGACCGAAGCTGTGCTTCGTGTTACCTGATTTTGCTAATGTTGCCTTTCAATTTAGCCTTTTATTCTTGTCATCATCAAGTTTTCCTTACGGATTTTGAGCACATGTGAATTCGTTTCGGACTATTGCCCTCAAAGCAGGAAAACACAGCATTTGTGCAGGGGTTCTAAAATATTTTGTCCTGAACTTAAAAGTCTTACTGTTTCCTGTGTACCATCAACACTTCAGGTGAGTAATTCTCCTAAAAATAACTCATACCTGAGAGGAAAATGACTCACCTTTTATGTGAGTCAGGCTTTGGGCTTCAGAACCCCCAGCATTTCTTTCTAGCAGAGGTGGGGCTGTGTCACATCCCTCGTGAGGTTCAGAAACACAGTCCCAGCCTGGTTTGGGTTGGGAGGGACCTTAAAGCCCGTCCATAAAATGGGAGGGAAATCCTCATCGGAATGAGAGGGTTGATAACAGAAATAACAAGATTGGAACAAAAAATTTCAGGTTTCAAATCCAACGTGGGGCGTGAGAGTTTGGGACATTGCTGGGAAATGCCAGAGCTGTGTTTGTGCCCTGCCTGGGAGGGAGGTTGGTCCCTGGGGGTGCAGGGGAGGGGCTGGGGGTGTTTGTGCTCACATCAACACGGGACTGGGTGTGCTGGGGCAGCTCCACCCTGTCCCCTGTGCCACAGGACAGCAGAGCCTCGGGGAGGACATGTTTTATAAAAACCCCACATTCCTCAGTGGGGCTGCAACTCAGAACGTGGAACTCTGATCCCAGCCTCTCAAACTCAGCATTATAACACAACATTCAACCGGCTCTTCCATTCAAAAAGGCAAACCTCCTGATTTTTTCAGTCTGAAGTCTGCAGTGCGTGCCCAGAACAGGCACAGGGAGGGTTTGGGAGGGGTTGGAGGGTTTTTTTCTGGTTTGTGCTGGTAACAAAGCTGCAGAAGTTTTCAGTGTCACTCGGAATACTTGAAACACCATTAATCAATACCTTAATGACAACTGCCCCTCTGTGCGTGCCGAGGTAATTGGGTTGAAATTCCCCAGCTGTCTGGCGCAGATGCCGCTCCCGGAGCCTGGGTGGGAGCGAGGGGGAGAGGAGCAGCCGTGTATTCCCAGGGTGGGAGTGGGGCGCTGGGAGCTCTGCGCACAACGTCCTTTGCAAGGGCGTGGTCTCAACTGTACCTGCCCACTTATGGATAATGTAGGTTATTCATGTATCATGGAGAGACACGACAGCGGGAATGGCTCCCCACTGCCAGAGGGTGCGTTTACATGGGGTATTGGGAAGGAATCCTCCCCAGAGAGGGTGGGGAGGCACTGGCACAGGTTTCCCAGAGAAGCTGTGGCTGCCCCTGGATCCCTTTGGGTGTTTAAGGGGGCTGTGCGGGGCCAGGAGCTCCACAGCCGCCGTGGGAAGAGCGATTTGGTGGAGATCTGACTCTTCGTGGCTTCTTCCTGTGCCTCCTAAAGCCTGAGCTCAACAATCTGGCATAAATAATAATTTCATATCCACCAGTTGTGGCTGCGCGGGTCGATATTGGCAATATCTGTTCCTAGGGAGATTTTCCAGCAGCCAGGGCACGTGTTCCACGCTCAGCTCCGAGCCAGCACCGCAGTCCTGTGCGGGGATTGGCTTTAGGCTGGAGCTGCAGAACATTCCCCACAGCCCAGCTCTCCAGAGCGTTCACTGCCTTTAGCCCGGTATTGGTGATTATCGTTCCTGTCTGCACTGACGTGTGCTGGAAATCCCAGATCCTGGAATCCAGCCCCCGGCCGGACCGGCCGGTCTGCGGAGGGGTTTGCAGCACTTTGGAGAGCTCCTCCAAGGAGGGGCGGCTTTTCCAAGGAAAGGCGGCTCCCTGCGCCATCCCGGATGGATCTGTGGGTGTTAACGGGAAGGTTTTCCCTGCGGGATCCACACACACACAGGTAGGGCTTGGCAGGGTCCCTGCTCCCCATCCAAACAACGGGGTCAGGCTGCAGAAACAACCCCAGAACTGAACTTCTCTGCCGAATAAATAATTGTGCTGCACTGGACACTCACATTTGGAACCGGGTTAGGAATGTTCCAGCACAAAAGTGACCTTGCTTGCAGGGATTTGTTTGTCAAATAGGAAATTTGCTTTTCCTTGCCCTAAATGATAAAAAGGAAATATCAGTGCCCAGGGACAAATTCAAGAAGTGACACTTTGTAAGTCCCCGGGCCTGTGACAGCCATGAAGCCGAGGCAGGTCCCGCTTTTTAGACTATTTCCAGCCCAGGGGATCTGACAAAACGCAGCTGTGAAACATTTGGCTCTACAAGTTTTCCAACACCTTTCCTGGGAGGTCTTGCAGAACTTTTATGCTTGGTTTAGTGCTGACATTTAAAGCTGCTCTGTAGCAATTACTTCTGGGTTTCCAGTACAACATTAAATTCTTGCTACAGCAGTTCTGAAAAGACTCTTCTGTTATTTGATTCTGTGATATCTGAGGGGAATAACAGGGTTTCATTAGGAGGTTTTGGGCACTAATTTTAGGTGAACACCGGTTCACATTCACAGCAAGGAAAACTCACCACTGTAGTTCCACACAGTCCTTAGAATTTCCAGAGTTTGTGGAAATAAAGTTTGTTTTGATGTGTCCCCATTTCAGTGGTGTCTGTAAGAGGAACAATATTGGTAAAGTTTGCTCAGAGGTTGGTAAAGGCAGAACAGAAATGCTGCCGAACAGGGGGGATTCGCAGCTGGTTATAAAACTTCTGGAGCCCAGGAAAACACTAAAACTCTGCTTTGGTGACAGGAGAAAACTGTGGAATAATGCTCCCGTGGGAATTAAGGGAATTGCACACTGGGGGTGAGGCTGGACAACCAGGGTCAGACAAATGAGTAAGGAAAGCTTTAGCTGGGGGCGTGTCCAGGCTCCTTACATCAAAACACTTCAAGTTCCTCAAGTTTCTCCTGAACAGCAATTACAGTGATGACAACAGGGCCACAAATCCCTGGTGTTGTCTGCAGCCCATCCACGCTCATCCCATTAAAATTCAAATGAGGGTAATTTCAAATTGCCTTTGTAAAGCAGGTAAATAAAAGGAACGCCCGTGTTAGGTGGCAGCCCCTGCTTGTTTGTAATGGATTTTGCAATTACGGAGATGGATGGTCTGAAGGCCCGTGAGAGGAAGGCTGGGGATGATGGATCCCGGGGCCTGAGCCGCTCCTTCCCTGCTGCTCCAGCCGTCCCAGCCAGGCCCTGCAGAGCTCCTGCCCCTCCACCCCTCAGTGCCCAGGAGGAGGGAGCTCCAGGGCTCCCTCCTTGCCCTGGGCTCACCAGGGATGTCCTGGCCCCTGGGAGCAAACGTTGTCACTGCCACCCAATGGCCCGGGTGGCACACTCTGTTCTCCTTCGGAGCCCCTGGTGGTCTCACAAGGACCACCCTGACCTGGCACAGGCTGCCCAGAGCAGCTGTGGCTGCCCCGGGATCCCTGGAAGTGTCCAAGGCCAGGCTGGACGGGGCTTGGAGCAACCTGGGATAGTGGGAGGTGTCCCTGCCCATGGCAGGGGTGGCACTGGATGGGCTTTGAGGTCCCTTCCAGCACAAACTATCCCATGATTCCATGACTCTATTTGTGCTCTGGTTTTCCCAGGCAATATGTTCCAGTCCCAATTTGAACACATGGCTGATTTTAGCAGAGCAAGGCCTCCAATCCAGGCTGCTGCCCTTTCCCAAAGCAGACACAGCTCAGCAGACACAACAACAGCACCAAGGTCTCCAAGGATTTCTTCTCCTAAATTCAAGCAGCCCAAACCATGTGGTTTAAGTCCCATCCCTCATTCCCGTGCTCTGCTGTTCCCTTCATGCAGCTCCAGCCCAGCTTGGGTTTGGCCCAGTGCATCTTGGTGGGACGGGTGAAACCCTGCCTAACGCTGAAAACTCAGCTGGAGAGAGGAAAACTCCCACTTGGAGAGAGCTGGGTACAACCGAAATACTGTAGAGTGTGAGGATCTCACCAGTATAATTTGTAAGGCTGGGGAATCCATTTAAAAGATGAATTATTTAATATTAGCACACCCCTCGCCCTATAAACAGGAATATGGGTAATGAATAGCACAAGCAAAGACTCTGCCTCCCCCTCCAGCCGGAATTGCCAGGGTTTATTTATTGCCAATATCATCAGCAACGTCCTGAGCCTGCATGAGGCTGCTGCTCACAAACCACTGGAATGTTTCTGGATGAAATAGAAGATGGATAAAAAGGATCTTTATCCTGTCAGTTTGATGAATAATTACAGTATGGCAGCGACTAAAGAGCTGTGCTTGGAACAGGTTTCATCACCAGAGTTAGGGCTGACAGAGAAATGGGGTTTTTTACTGTATTAACAAAAGCTGTGTTTACAATCCAAGAATTGACTGGATGGCCCCAGTCCTTTATAGGGGAATTAATGCACGTTTAATTCAAATATATGGCATTGATCTGGGTAGCACTGAATATAATGGTGCTTCCAGCATGAGGGGCCTCTCCTAAATCCTCACACTGCAAATATTTGCCTGACTTTCTAAGTATGTTTTTTTGCAATTAATGACAATCTGTGAACTTCCCTCGGTGTGAGGGCTGTCAGTGGAAATCAGTGCCTGTGATGAAGCTGTTCCAGCCCGGGAAAGGCTCCTTTGGGGCCGCATCTCCAGCCTTGTGCTGCGCCTGTGTGTGCCTGGAGTTCCCCTGGGTGACCCAACACTGAGATCCTCGTTGGCACCAGAGCCACCGATGCCCTGGCCCGTCAGCTTCTGCTCTTTGCTGGGCTCAGGGCTTCGCTCCCGGGGTACAAAGTCTGCCATCGCCACCTTAGGAGGAACATGGGCAGAACGACCCCGGCAAAGCCCTGAGGATGAGGTGGATTTCACGGGATGTGCTAAGTGCCTCCTCACTTCTTTGAAGAACATTTAGTTTGGAATTTAGCCACGAAACGTGCGTCTGCCCCAGCAATTTACACCTCATTGGCTAAGTCTAAGGAGGGAGGAAATGAAGGTGACTAATTAAGGAAAAATAAATTAGTCTCACTTTGCGCGGACTGTGGCTGATTTGCCTTTGTACAGAAAAGCTGTTTGGGGGCTGGTCTGGCCTTGGATTCTGAAATAACAACCGAGTGTGTGTGATGGGCTGCCAGGGACCGGCTCGGGAGAGCTGATCAGGGTTTTGTTAAGGAAATGTGCAATGTGGCTCAGAAGGGCTCTTCCCCCGTGGTGCCATTTGTCTTTCCATAAGGTTTTGTTCTCACTTCATTCTATGCTAAGGGTGATGCTAAATTTGCTATTTTAGAGACATAAGAGTCTAAGGGAAAGTCAAACACTCCTGAGAGTGCATAAAACTTTCCTGAATGTATATTTATTTGGAAAAAAAAAAAATCTTCTAATGCTGTTTATGCTCTGGGTATGATTCTGTCTTGGTGCTGGTGTAAATCAGGAGCAAAGCAAAAGTCTGGTCCCCCCCTGGGAGCTCCTGAGGGGATGTTCCTCGAGTGCTTTATATGAACCCCCAGTTGCTAATGGGGCACTGCACTGGTTTCACCAGAAAGAGGAAATAATCCTTTGTAATGGATTATTTGTTATTTGGATCCCGCTCTGGCGATGTTTAGACTCTGTATTAGCAGTAAATCCCACCCTGATCATCCCCATCATCACGGTGTTTCACTTCTCACTCCTGTCCCGGAGCCTGCCCTCAGCCCCTCTGCCCCCCTGGAACACGGGAAATGAAGCAGAATGATTGCAGGTGCAGGGGAAGTCAGATTAAAGCAGGAACGGCACCAGTCTCTTTATTATGTGCAGCAGCTGAAGAACAAAGCTCTCGTCGAGTGGGAAATGAGAGGTTTGGCTGGGTTTTAATGCCAGCACTGAGACTTTGCTGCGGTTTTCTAAAAGAAAGGAGTGAAAATTCCTCTCTCCCCTCTGTGCAGTGTGTGCCCCTGAGCAGGGCCTGTGGGCTCTGCTTCCAGCAGGAATCTGCTGTACCCCTGTGTGGGTGGGCAGGGGGCTCCCGCCCCTCCAGGCTGTCCAGGGACAGCTCTCCCTGGCAGCCCGCGGCTGGGATCTCACTCTGCCGAGCCGGGTTTCCCAGGTCCTGGGGAATTCGGGGAATGCAGGGATCCGTGGGGAACGAGCTCCCGTTGCCTGGGCAGAACAAGCTTGGGTGGACAAGGGACACGAGCCCCGATGCCCTGCCGGGAGACAAACCCAGCCCCCAGCCCCTCCCTGGGTGCCCCCACGGCTCCGCTGCCCTGCCCAGCCCTGCGCTCCCAGCCCGGGGCTCCGGGCGCTGCCGGGGGCTCTGTGCTGCCTCTAAGGGAGTTTGTTTATCCGAGCAGCTTTGGGGAACTTCTGAGCCCCTTGGGCTGTCGCTGCCCGGCTGCCCTGATGCACCAGGCCTGGCACTTTGAAGGTGAGGATTTATTATTCCTAATAAAGGACTCGAGGGCTTCTCTTCTCCTTTTAGATTTTAACGTGGCTGGATGCTGTTCTTGGTTCTTCTGTGCCCCTCATTACAGAGAAGGAGCTGCTTTGGGGAGTGCATCCAGGCTCTCCTTTGTGGGACACCAAAGGTTTGGGTTCATTTTGATATATTGCAGTCAGGAAAAAAAAAATTAGGAAGATTAAAAGACTTACGACCATCTCCTTTGGACTCTGCTCTCCCTTCAGCAGCAGCATCTTTATTGGCTTCAGGAGGAGAAAAGTATTCTCTGAGATAATGAGACTGGCAATTTCTAGCTAAATATTGTGGCTTTTGCTCGGGGCAGGGCAGAGATTGTCTCATGCAAATGTCGGCAGTTTCCATTGCCCGAACCTCAAACCTCACGAGAGACGACCCCAAGGTCACCCTTGGGCAAGAATGAGCAATAAACGTCCTGAGATGGGGGAGAGGAGCAAACTTGAAGCTGATCAAGTGTTTTAAAATGAGTTTTGTTCCAGCTAGAGAGAAACTTGTTTAAAAAGCAGTCAGTGAAGGTAATGGGCAGCACGCTCCTGTGCTACGCAGAGCCCATCGATGAGAGGCACAAAAAAGAGAGGCATTTTCTTCTGCGAAGCCCTTGGATGAAACAGATCAATAAAGCAGCTGTACCACGGGAAGAACAGCCCGAAATTACCCAAAACTCCTGGTTTTGAGCCAGTGTGTGGGCATGTGGGCACAGACAGAGCTGCTCTCTGCCGCTGGGAGCCGTCCCTGCACACGGCAGTTTAAGGATCCTGTCTGCTGGCACCAGAGAGTGGGGGCTGGGTGGGGAAGTGGGCAGGCAGGGATAAAGGGAAGGTAACAGGGAACAAGGGAAGTCAGTAAAGTGTGTGCCAGGCAAGGGATCTAAACCCAGCATCGACTCCGGGTGTGGGTGTGGGGAACTCCATCTCCCGACACATCGAACAACCTGACAGGAGGAAACACCAGCCCTGAACATTCCTGTCCAGCTGTCCCTCACCTGGGAAACCTGGGAATCGCCAGTGCTGTTCTCCCTCGGGTGCAGGGCTTATTGCCGTGGCATTCCCGGGCCTGGCGGGGTGCCGGGGTGGGGATGGGGACAGTGGGACCGGAGCCAGCAGCCCCCGCAGCAGTTCCCGAGGAAAGCCCGTGTCCAAGCAGGAGCTGGCTGGGTGCCTGCCTCTCCTCTCACACTTCCCAAAGGAGCTCATGGGAGTTTGAAGCAGCGAACCCGGCCCTTGTCCCGCTGCCAGGTTCCGTGGCAGCCCGTGCTGGCAGCTCCAGGGGTTTTCCTGCGGCAGGAGCCGCGCTGGGAAGCGCAGGGAGAGAGAACAGAGGGAACCCGGGGCTGCACAGATGCTGTGGGAGGCACTCGGGGGGCAGAGCTGTGTTAGCTCCTCTGCTCTGCAATTCTCTCCCGGCAACAAGAGCTGGGGTCTGCAAAACAAACAAGGGCCTGCTCAGGTGGGAATTCCCTGTCCCAGGAATGTGCAGCTTCACTCCTCAGTCAGCCTGTAAAGGGGCTCCAAGAGAGCTTTAGAGGGACTTGGACAAGGGATGGAGGGACAGGACACAGGGAATGGCTTCCCACTGCCAGAGGGCAGGGTTAGATGGGATACTGGGAAGAAATTCTTCCCTGTGAGTGAGGTGAGGCCCTGGCACAGGTTACCCAGAGAAGCTGTGGCATCCCTGGAAGTGTCCAAGGCCAGGTTGGCTGAGAAGGTGTCCCTGCCCATGGCAGGGTTGCAGTGGATGACCCTAAAGGATCCCTTCCAGCCCAAGCCATCCTCTGGCTCTGTTCCTTCTGCTCCGCAGCCCAGCCTGATGAGATGCAGAATTTTTTCCATCTGACTTCTGCTAAATGAAATTTGATGGCAATGCTGCACCAATAACTCGCAGGGTTTCTGCTGAAGATGCTTTGCAGAGCTGAATGATTCCTTTGGGGGATTGCTCTGCACTTTGCAGCCTCCTCCATGAATCTCTCCTGTGGCTTTAAAGGGAGAAACAGCAAAGGGGAGGGTGGGATTCACCTATCAGTGACTTTATCTGTTACTTCCAAAGCCATATAAAGCAAATGTTTTATAGGTGGCTGCGTTATCTGCTGCTCCATCTTCGTATTACAAGAAATTTCTTAGCAGGATATTTTAATATCACTTTTTCTTTGCTTATCAGGAAGTCTAATACCAGGCACACACGCCCCAGCTGCACGGTGGGGTTTATCTGGGCTGGGAAATGCAGTGTAATAACAGAGCTTTAATAATGCAGGACGGGGCTGTTCCTGCCTGATTTATGAACTTCATAGCTACAGCAAGTCCCTGCTAACAGGGATTTACTGCTCCCTGCGCACCAGCATCCCGGGAACAACGGGGGGAGCAGATGCGGAGTTACAGGAGCGGCACCGTTTGTTTCGGCGGGGCTCGGGGTAAATCTGTCCTCCCGTGTCAAGGCTCTGAGCTCGGCTCGTGGGCAGGCAGGACTTGCAGACAAGAAATAAAACACGAATGCTGGGAGGGAGCAAAGCAGGTGGGGAGGGGCGGAACGGGGTTTGCACTGCAGCTCTGGGGCTGTGCAGTGTCTGTTCGGAGCTCAGTACAAAGGAATTTCTTGTGTCCAGCCTCCCAAACCTTGTCCCTTTTTCATCTCAACACGCGAGACCTTGGTTTAGCATCAATGCCAGGACCCCTGGCTGAGGCAGGAGAGGCCATCTGGGTGTTCTGTGCCTTGTTGGCCGGGCCAAGACCAGCCTTCAGAGCCCTTCCACAGCCCGATTCCAGCCCAAAGTGCTGCCCAAGGCTTCCGCCCAGGAGCTGACCCTCGCTGGCCCAAGCCTGTGAGTGGGCAGAGGTTTCGCCCGTGGAGCTTGCAGAGAACAACAGGAGGGGTCTGGGGAGGGGAGAGGCTTTGGAGTAGTTCCAGCCTGGTCCTGTGGGCTGAACCCTGGGAGTGCCTGGAGAGCACGGAGGGGCCTCTGTGGCACCCATCCCACTCCTGCCTTACTCTCTCTCAGTCCAGCTTCTCAGCACGGTTTTACAGAGCCTGAACGTTCCAATGTGAGCAGGCAGCTGGGCTCTCACTGTGGAATAATCCATCATCCAGTGACACTGCTCCTAACTGCCTAATCACAGCTCCAGATGGCTCGGAGGCACCGTGGGAGCTCCTGCCCAGGAGGTGGCAAAAATCTTCAATATTATCTCCAAATGTGCCACATTTAGTCCCTTTCACGAGGAGGGTCAGTGAGGGGAAGGGGTTAAATGCAATGCAAAGCTGGGAGGTCTCAAGATCTTGGGCTTTGCTGTTTCCCATGTGAAGGAGGAGGGAAGCTGCAGTTAGGGGTCGAGGACAAACAAGGGTTTGGGGGTTTCCTCTGAGGGGGTTTTAGAGCACCTTGTGTTATGTTACAGCGTTTGCA
Source organism: Ptilonorhynchus violaceus (assembly GCA_013397565.1). Lineage (NCBI taxonomy): Eukaryota > Metazoa > Chordata > Aves > Passeriformes > Ptilonorhynchidae > Ptilonorhynchus > Ptilonorhynchus violaceus. The sequence continues at coordinate 338,066 of VZRJ01001582.1, read as the reverse complement.
CAGTGATGAGTGGGGAGGTTTGTCAACATCTTCAGTCTCAGCTGCCTTCGAAACTCCAAATGTCACAGCCAAGAAAAACACAGTGAGAATTGGCTGAAAACTTTGAACTTTTCAGAGGAAAGAAAGCAATGACAACGTTACCTCCAAATTCCCTTAAAATACATATTCCCGGTGCTCCCAGGCCCCTGGAGAAGGAGGTGTCTCTGCCTTTGCCGGAACAGAGAGGAGTTAACTGCTGAGGGGGTGAGCAGGGCTTTTAAACAGGCTGGGAAGAGAATTCTTCATCCACCTCCTTTCATTCTTCAAATGAACAAATGGCAAGAGCCCCCGTGTTCTGGTTTCCCAGCCCATTATTCTGTGCCGGCTGTCAGGGCCGATGCTCGCTCGGTTACAAAGCAGGGCAGGGCTGTGCTTGCTCGAAAGGGCATCCTTTCACTTCTGCTGTTCCTGCTGCCACGTTGAAAGGAGATAAGGAAAATGAGGTTCTATTTTTCCCTGCTGAATACCTGTTTATCCTCGTTGTCATGTCTCTGCTCCGCGCTGTTGGAATGCGGTGGGAGGATTCCTCTCGCCGCTCCTTGGGCTGTGGCGCAGCGGAATCGCAGCAGAAGGCAGAGGGTGCCGGCACAGCCCCCTCAGCCCCCGGGTGTCTCTGCAGGGAATGAGAGACTCCTGCAATCAGGGAGGCTGGAAAAGACCTCGGGGATCATCACAAACAGGCAGGGTCCTGGGGAGGAGGGTTCACACTGAGCCTTGAGTTTGTGGAATCCTGGGATGGTTTGGGTGGGAAGGAACCTCAAAGCCCATCCAGTGCCACCCCTGCCACGGGCAGGGACACCTTCCACTGTCCCAGGCTGCTCCAAGCCCTGTCCAGCCTGGCCTTGGACACTTCCAGGGATCCAGGGGCAGCCACAGCTTCTCTGGGCAACCTGTGGCAGGGCCTCCCCACCCTCCTGGGGAACAATTCTTTCCCAATATTCCATCTAAATCTAATCTCTGGGTCACTCCTCTTCCAGAACCCGTTGGTGCTGGCTCTGGCAGCACTTCCTTGGGCATGTGCCTGCTCCTCTCCCTTTCCCAGCCCCAGTCCTCTCCCCTGTTCCTTCAAAGGCAGTTTTATGCCCTTGGTTCCAGCAGGAGGGCTCGTTCTCTCTGCTAGCTTGGCTTTTCTTTCAAATACATGGTTGAGAGCTTTAATCTGTTGCAAGCAGGTGCCACTGCAGGTGAGCTCTGCTGAAAGCATATGTTTAATTATGCTGCTGAAGTCTGAAAAAGCTGTTATTTTACAAAACTCCCTTTAATAGTCTGGGTAAGCATTGGCAGCCAAATATTCTCAGCTGCAGATGTATTCAGTTTATTTAAAAACAAATTTCAGACTTGCAAAAATATTGAATAGAAGGAGTTTAAGTACAAAGGAAAAATTATAGAGGTTTCATTCCGGGAACTGTGGTCAGCTCCCTGAGTCCTCCAATTCCCAGCACAAAACAGAACAGAGAAGCCTCAGCCCCACAGAGGGAAAGCTAGGATGAGAAGCTTTGGGTAAGTGGCTTTGAGAGATCAAAGAATGAAGGTGTGTGCTTGAATTCAAAGAACCCGCAGTTTCCATGTCCCCAGGGGCCACATCCACACGGCTGTTAAACCCCTGCAGGCATGGGGGCTCCCTGGACAGCCTGTGCCCATGCCTGGCCACCCTTCCAGGAAAGGAATATTCCCTCTCCAGTCTAAACCTCCCCTGGCACAACTTGAGGTTGTTTCCTCTTGTCCTGTCCCTTGTTCCCTGGGAGAAGAGCCTGACCCACCCTGGCTGCCCCCTCCTGGCAAAGCACCGAGGCTGGAGGGGTCAGGAGGCGATGGGATTGGAGTGGACAGGACACCCCTCCCTCCAAAACACCCCGAATTCCCTATGGTTTTCTGGGAAGTAACAAGCCACCCCTGATGCTGCTCGGTGCTTCCAGGGGAAAGAGTCTGTGCCTCGCAGGCAGCCTCTGGAGGGAGCAGGCAGGCAGCCCTCGGTGGGGCAGCTCCGGCAGGATCCCAGTGCGGCTGCCGGGAAGGCTCTCCCGGGCACCGCTGCACGCTCAGAGACTTCGGGGCAGTTTTGTTTACGGGTAAATAATAAAAGCACTGAGCTCCCGAGCAGGAATCTCAGAGCCGGGGCTTTGCTTCCACACCTCCTCCCGAGGTACGAGGAATGCCAGCGGGATGCGCTGGGGCGTGCCAAGGGCTGTGGCACTCCGGGAGCGTTGGGTTTGCCGTTCACAGCCGCAGCCGCGCTCCCAGGCCTCTCCCCAGGCAGGCTTCCCGGGAACCTTCACCGTCTGGAGTTCAGGCCGTAACAACCAGGTGCAAATCCAAGGTGATGTTTCCAATGTCTCCTCTCCCGCTGAATTAGAGCCCTCTAATGATGCAGCACTAAATGTGTCCTGAAGGCTCCCAGCACGCAGGGCTTCGCCGGGAGGTGTTGAATCATCACACCAGACAAGCTCTGCCGGAGCAAAAAGGTGATTCTGTCTCTCTGCATGTCAATGATCCCGCTGCTGCCGGAGCATATGGATCAGATATCCCAGGGCCGCTGAGAAAGGAATCCCCAGCAGGTCGGGGAGCGGCAGGAGCTGATCCCGGGAAATTCCCTCTGAACGGGAGGCAGAACTTCTGCCCTGGGCAGTGCCCGAGCCCCGAACAGAGACCAGAGCGGGGCTGGAGTCTCCTCCCTGGGGATATTCCAGAGCCCTCTGGACACACTCCTGTGCCCTGTGCTCTGGGATGGCCGTGCTGGGGCAGACGCCCCACTGGGGTCCCTTCCAACCCTATCCAGCCCTGTGGATCCTGTGGAAATCCTGTGGAAATGAGCGCTGCCAGCCTGCCTGGGGTGAATGCCCCTCTCATTCTCATTTGCAGCAGACAATGTCACTTCCGATGGCTCCGTGTGAGCAAACATCTCCGTCCCCCCTCGTCCTGCTCTGCCTGCAGGGCTCCTCCTCGACTGCAGGGCCCTCCTGGGAAATGCCCTCTTACAAACGACTCATTTCCATTCCAAAAGCCTTGTGCATAAATGGCAACACTTCGGGAGATAAGGAAGGAAAAGTGGCTCTAAAGCTGTATTTAAACTCACCGTGACATTTCTGAGTGTTGAAGTGCCCGGTGTTAAGCACTTTCATTGGATTCCCAGCCCCAATCAGCAGTGATGGGACAACTCCCACCCTTGTCATCCAGTCCCCACTATTTATGGAAAGTTTCCATCTCATGCATATCTGGGGTTCGCAGCTCCCAGGCCCACCAATCCCTGTTTTGAGATTTACAGGGCATTAACCTGTCTAAAAATGCCTTTTACCTATAAATTTATTCATTTACCTTTGTGATGAGATGTGACATTTGCTTGATCCTGGTAAAATAGGGAAGACTTCCAGAGCTGAATCGAGTGAGCGGTAAATTATTCATCTGCAGCGCCTGGAAATCTTTACATTGGTTCCCTCAATCAGAGGCACCAGGAAGACTGGAAACCCCAGCTAATACCCTTGTAATAATGTGTCATCCTGGAAGGAGTCACAGCTCAGATTTTGTCACTTTTCAGCACTTTCAGCGAGCGCTGCTGCTCCGAGGCTTTGTGCTCGCCGAGGGAAAGCTCTGCACGGAACACGTCGGCCAGCAGGGAGATTGCATCCAGGGAATGTTGCAGGCTCACGTCCCAGTGCCAGCCACGGGAAATGATTCCTGGAAGGGCATCCTCATCCTCAGAGTGGTCGGAAAATGAGTGGAAGCAGGAGGAGCTCAGGAGGGGTCGGGAGGATACTCGGGGTGGGGGAGAGGGCGAGGCCCCGGGAGAGAGGGCTGTGCTCCGACCCTCGGGAACGGGGTCACCGCCAGGCAGCTCCTGTGGGAACGGCCCAGGGAAGAGCTTTGGCTGCTGCTGTTGTCACACACAAGGGGAACTGCAGGCAGTGGCACACAGATGTTAAACGGGGACTGGGTCTTTGATGTTCCCTCCCTCTGGTTTGTGCTTTTAACCCTTCTGGAGACACGAGGAGGATCAAGGGGCCCCGCTGAGGACACTCTCCAGGGCACGGGGACACACCAGGATGCAGAATGGAACTTGAATTCTCTCTTTGATCTTTCCTTGCTGTTCCCTTCAGGCTGGGATCCGGAATGAGCGTGTGGGGATGATTTCCACAGGCTCGTTGTGCTCAGGGGATTAGAAACGCAAAGCTCCGTGTTTGTTATCCACAGCCTGGCTGGACTCTCCGGGGGTGATTTTATCCTGGCTTTGGGAGCTGGAGGAGCAGCAGGGTCTTTGTGGAATCACAGTTCTTTGTGGAGTCATGGAATCCCAGACTGGTTTGGTTGGAAGGGACCTTAAAGCCCATCCAGTGCCACCCCTGCCATGGGCAGGGACACCTTCCACTATCCCAGGTTGCTCCAAGCCCCGTCCAGCCTGGCCTTGGACACTTCCAGGGATCCAGGGGCAACCCCAGCTGCTCTGGGCACCCTGTGCCAGGGCTCACCAGAAGGAGGAGCCCCCCTGTGACCCCACTGTCCCCCTGGATGGCAGCAGTGACCCGGAGCAGGGCTGGGCTCTGGGAGCAGCTGGAGCCTTTCAGCTGCAGCAATGATCCCTTTCAAGCCCAGTCTCTCCCTCCAAGCTGCTGTTGTTCAGGAGAGCCTGAACCAGATGGAAGCTGACGAGGTAAACATGGAAATAAAAAGCTCAGAAATGGCTCTAATGTTTACTTTGAAGCAAAGTTATTTTAATGAATTCCAATTAACAGTAAAAAACCAAAAAATCACTTTTGCTCGCTGGTCCCTATGGTTAACAAGGGATGCAGATGTTTTTTGCACTAATTGTTCTAATGTAAGTGTTTCCCTACTTTGCATTCCGAGTGCACCAGCTCCCATTGCCCCATGGTATTTAAACAGGAAAAAGTGATTCCATGATGCTTTATTTCCTCAAAATGCAGAACTAAAACACGCTATACTTTGCATTTCAGCATTACCTGGCAAATTTTCTGACCTTCTGAATTTAAAAAAAAAAAAGAAGCAGTATTTCAAAGATCTTTTGCAACACAGTGATTAACTAAGACATTCCAATTTATTATTTTGTTTATTGGCAAAAAGTTTATTTCACCAAACTCTTCCACTGTTCCTCAAAAGCTCCTCACTTGGATCTCCTGTTCAGTGAGGTCATCAAAGAGATCTGAGGCAGAGATAAAGGAAACTCAAAGCCTGGATCTTCAGTTGTTGAAAGTCATTGTAAATCATGGAATTACTGAATTGGGTTGGAGGGACCTTAAAGCCCATCCAGTGCCACCCCTGCCATGGGCAAGGACACCTTCCACTATCCCAGGCTGCTCCAAGCCCCGTCCAGCCTGGCCTTGGACACTGCCAGGGATCCGGGGCAGCCACAGCTGCTCTGGGCACCCTTTGGCAGTGCCTCTCCACCCTCACAGGGAGGAATTCCTCCCCCAGTATCCCATCTCACCCTGCTCCCTGCCAGTGTGAAATCACAGAAATGAGTCAGGAATGAAACCACTGCGCTGCAGAAGAAATTTCTCAGCCTCACTTGACATCTTCAGTTGCTTTAGACAGGCAAATGTTCCGGGGGAATGTTTCTGCAGTTGGAGGGAAATTGTGAGGCTGCAAAGCACAGTGATCCCGTCAGGAACGTGGCAGTCACGCTCCCGGCAAGGGAACGTTCCCTGGATCGTCTCCTTTGGCTCGGATCAGAGTCAGGAGGGGCCATCTCGTGCTGCTTCCCTCAGGCTCCGCGAGCTCCGGCCCCCCGTTTGATTTTGGGTGCCCTACAAATGGCATTGCTGAGGATCCTCCGGCCACTCCGGAGTGGTGGAATCAGGGAATGCCTCCAGCTGGGAGCGCCCCCAGGAACCCTCTGTTAGAGCATTCCTTTATTTAAGATAATCCAGGCAGTGCTTGATGTGGGTCTGGTTTCAGTGGCCCATATAAGCCTGGTTAAACAGAGCCTTCACCCATATTTGTATATAGGTATTTATTTATGGCTGTTTGCTTATACACTGTAAGGTGCTGCTGCTGGTCGCCAGACTTTCAGGGGGAAATCTTTCTGATCACAGAATTCATGGAATTGTTTAGGCTGGAGGAGCCCTCTAAAACCACTGAGCCCAGCTCTTAACCAACCACTCCCAACCCCCCTTGTGTGTATGCTTATATGTATGTATATATTAATATGTAAGTATATATAGACTCTCTCTATATATATATATATGCACATAAACACACATAGAATGGTAGCTGGTAGCTCTTTTCACATTCATTAATTGCACTGATCTCTACCATTATTCACAGAGGAGTGTCTGAGCTGGTTGCTGACTCCAAGTCTCTGCTCTGCTGGGACTTCCTGGGGTTGCTGCCACACTCAGTGACCCCTCAGCTTCCCGAAATGACATTTCCAGGAGGGCAAACGGGGTTTGACCCGGAGCACTTGGATGTGTCAGTGGGCATCAGTGTGAATCCAGGACGTGCTTGGCTGAGGGCAGCAGTGACTGACACCGACCCCAGGGACTGTGGCATGGTCACATGGAATCCTGGAATGGTTTGGGCTGGAAGGGACCTAAAAACCACCTCATTCCACCCCTGCCATGGGCAGGGACACCTTCCACTATCCCAGGCTGCTCCAAGCCTCGTCCAGCCTGGCCTTGGACACTTGCAGGGATCCAGGGGCAGCCACAGCTTCTCTGGGCACCCTGTGCCAGCGCCTGCCCACCCTCTCAGGGAACAATTCCTTCCCAATATCCCATCTAAACCTACTCTCTTTCCTTTTGATGTAGTACTACAGTTGACTCTAACGGTAGAGGATGTGCATGGAGTGAATGTGTATTCCTGCTTCTCCCACCTCACACCATCCAGTCAGGGCATGAATTGTTGCCACGACTCAAGAGAAAGCCAAACCCACTCTAGACCTGAGCTTCTCCCGAGCCAGCCTCCTCCCGAGGGCTCTGGAGGCCAGGCTGGACGGGGCTTGGAGCAACCTGGGGCTGCGGAAGGTGTCCCTGCCCGTGGCAGGGGGTGGATGGGGTTTAAGGTCCCTTCCCAGGCAGGCAGGCTGAGATTCCATGAGTTCCCTGAGATTCCCTGAGCTCCCTGAGGTTCCCTGAGCTCCTCGAGCTGCCCCGGAGCTGCTCCAGGCACGGTGCCAGCCCCGGAGCTGCATCCGTGCTGTGGCTCGTGGGCTCCGAGCAGCCGCCGGTCCCTTCCCGCGAGCGGCAGGGAGAACGAGAGACCCCCGCCCGCGGCACCGGGAGCTGCACCGCACCCCCGAGCAGGACTGTGAGCCAAAGGCGTCAGCCGGGGCCTGAGCCGGCAGCAGCAGCCAGGCTTTGGGAATCCAGAAAGGAATGGCGGTAAAAGGAGGAGAATGTCCACGCTCCCGACCCAGCAGCCCTTGGCCATAGCACGTGTATTGAAATTAATGCAACACAGAGAACTGAGAGGACATTGCTGCGATGATTTCAAATATCAAAACCTGATATATATATATATTTTTATATTTTTTTGTATATATATTTATATAAATGATGCTGTTCATGCTTGAGACAGCCTGACTCTGCTGCTGCTGCATCAAAATTTTGCCCTGGGGAATAGTTGAAAAAAACCCAACCCTCGTGAAATGAAACTCACTTCATTTATTTTCCACTTCTGAAAATATAGGAGAGGAGTTTACAAATCCTTAACCGTTTTTCTGCCTTTTAAGAATTCAGAAGGAAACAATGCATCTGCAGTGAGGGTGCTCATTGTGTTTCAAACCCAGAAAAAACATAAAAGCCAAGCACAGTATTCGCTGGAGGAAATGAGCTTTTATACAAATTACATGTTTATACAAATTACAATTTTTATACCAATTACAATTTTAATTCAAATTACAAATATTTTGCGGAAAGAAGCGGTGATGGTGCTGCTGAAGGAAGGGAGGGCAGGGAATCTGAGCAGCAGCCCAGGGGGAAGGAGGAAATCCCTGTCCGCAGGGATGGGGCTGGGGAAGGAAGGAGGTGGAGCAATGGATCAGGAGGCCGGCAGAGCTGCACGGGCTCGGGGGGAGCTGAGGGTCTCCAGGGGTTCATTCTGGCACCAAGTGAAGGTTTGGAATGTCGTAACTCAGCCCTGCAGAACGATTCTTTGGAGGTCAGGCCCCCAGGAGAGCAGTGCCCCACTCCCGGGACACTCGGAGCTGCTCCTGTACCTGCTCTAGAGAAATGTGTGGGTTGTTACAGTCACAGAGGCAGCCAACAGCCCAGAAACCTCTAAATCGAAGCTGTGAAAGGACCCAAAGCAGCACATGTGGTCCCAGGCTGGTGTCAGGCTGTGCCCAGAGCCGCGGTGACAGTGTCACACCGCCCTGCACCCCGGCCTGCCGCCCTCCCGGGCGCTGACAGCTGTCACACTGGGCAAGGGGAAGGAAATTGCGGGAACAATGACTCTGCCACTTTAAAAACCCATTCTGAACAGAAAGGGGGCGGTTTGGAGGTTTTTCCCTGCCAGCTCCTCAGCTCCAGCAATTACAATCCTTTCCCTGCTCCAGGGGCTGACAGTCCCTAAGGCAGAACAATTTCCATGAGCAAAACCCTTCCCAGCTTTCCCTGCCAGGGGCCAGCCCCAGTGACACCCCCGGGGTCCCATCCACGGTGTCCTGGCTGCTGCTCCTGCTGCACAATTCCGTGCTGGAATGCAGAGGGACGCCCTGCCGTGGAAAGGAGCCGTGTCCAGCAGCACTTCCATGGCTCTCCTGTCCCAGCAGGGAGTTGGGCCTGGCAGCTGCCCTGGATGCTGAGCCCACGAGCACCAGAGGGACAGAGGGAAATTGGCCCTTGAACAGCAGCAAATAAGTGGTGTTGGATGCTGGTTTGGTTCAGACCTTCCCTCCCCCCCCCCAGTCCTTCTCCTCACAGGAAACCTGCCCCTGCCACCTCCAGGTCTCCCCAGCACTGAAATTCCAAGAGAAAAACACTTGGGGGAAGCTCACGTTCGCAGGATTTTAGGGTTTTTTCAGGTCATTTGACTGCATTTTGATCCAGCTGTCAGCACAGCACTGTCATATCTGTGCACAGTTGGCCAAATGCAGGGATTTAGCACCAAAAGGATGGGGATTTCTGGACACAGCACAGATCACTCTGTGCCCCAGGGCATGAGGATCTCACAGAACCGCAGAAGGTTTGGGTTGGGTTGGGAGGGACCCTAAAGCCCACCCAGTGCCAGCCCTGCCATGGACAGGGACACCTTCCACTGTCCCAGGCTGCTCCCAGCCCCGTCCAGCCTGGCCTGGTCCCTTCCCTGGAGAGCAGTCCCAGGGCTCTGCTGCTCCTGCTGGCTCTGCACTGCTGTCACCCCTGTCTGAGTGGCAGCCCCAGCCCCCTGAGCCCATCCCATGGGGTTTGCCCTCCCATGGGGGAGGTGTTCCTGTGCAGCTTCCAGCACAAAGCCGGTGCTGAGCCGGGCTCTCGGCACCCGGAGCGGCTCCGGGGAACGGAGACAAGGCTGAGAGTCTCTGGGGAGGGCAGGAAGATGAAGGGACTGAGAGCTGTCGTCTGTTAAAGGCAATAATGGGCACAGAGTTCCCTCTCCCTGCTCCCGCAGAAACCACAGCCAAGTTTGATGCAGGGACATTCCGGGCAGCTCCATAGATTTAGACTCTGTGGATTTGTAAGGTGGGAAAAGGGGAGAACGGGAGGTGTGAAATGGGAAGACAAAGAACTCAGAGCTGGTTGGGGCTGAGGGGAGAGAAACACAATTCTCACTGTGGCTTTAAACCAAAGAATTTGAGCAAAAATCAAAGCAAAAATAGGTGAAATGGCAAATAATACCAGCAGGTTGTAACGGGAGTGAACACAGGGTGAGTTCTGCTTCAGAGCCGAGCACCAGAGGGTGTGGGATGGGCTGAGGGTGGGTCCTGCACACAGGAATGGGGACAGGGCTATTTCAGAGGCTTCCTCTGGAGCCCCTCGAGCTGCCTGTCATGGCTTTTCTGGGCCTTTCACTGTATTTTCTCTCCTTCCCCCAGCACAGCAGGATCATGGCAGGTTCTGGGGGCACAGAACACCCAGGATGGTAAATTCAGCTTTGTTGAACTTTGACAAGCACAGAGATTTCTGTGCCAGCCCCAGTGCTCCTGTAGGGACCAGCACTGCGACCCTCAACTGCACGAGGCTGTGGCTGCCCCTGGATCCCTGGCAGTGTCCCAGGCCAGGTGGGACAGGGCTTGGAGCAGCCTGGGATAGTGGAAGGTGTCCCTGCCCATGGCACAGGTGGCACTGGGTGGGCTTTAAGGTCCCTCCCACCCAAACCTTTCCCTGATTCCAGGGAGGGCAGGACAGGTGCTCCCTGGCACACCCATGGGAAGCAGGAGGTGAGGGCTGGGTGGTCGCTGCCCCCACTGCCCACACCGGGGGGCAAATCCCACCCCCGGGAGAAGCCAGCACAGCCAGAGGGGAGCAGAGGGTGGGAGAGGCAGGGCAGGGGCTCTGTGCAGGGGTGAGGATTTTCTGTGCTGCCCTGGTGAGTGGCCCTGGGGGGAGTGGGGGTTTCACGGAGCCTTTGGGGGCTGCAGGTCTCTGGTCATGCCTGTGAAGAGCATCCTCATTTCAGTGCTGTCTGTGCCTCACCCGCGCCTGTCCTTCCTTGGGGGAATGATTTGGGATCAGTCACGGCTCAGGGGTGCCCGAAACGTGTCCCTGGTGCTCTGTGCTGGCTCAGGGGCTTGGAGTGCTCCCCATCCCTGCTGCTCTGGGCTGCTTTGCCCTGTGCTGAAGGAAACCACTCCTCAAATTCGGGGGGTGTGGGAATTTTGACCGCTCAGTAGGAGCTGTTTGCTTTTCCTCAGCCAGGGAGAACGCTTTGGGTGCTAGGCTCTAATGAACTCATTAGCATTAGCTCCAGCCACATATTTTATGCAAATACTGGATCAATTTATAAACTGCTCCTTCTTTTCAATTTGGGATGGGATAGTTATAAATACCCAGACCAAAAATAGGCTTCTTACAGAAGCTCTGGGCTCATTAGGAGGTCCAAAGGTGTGTTGATTTTTCCTGTGCATATATTAACTTGTCTGGTTTCAAGGATTCCCGGGGAATAATGTTATGGCTGGGCTTAGTGAGGGGCACAAGTGATGGTGGTGGGGGTAAAAACACCAATTTTTTCTATGTTGTTAATATTGTAAGAAAAGAGAGGCCAGTTTGAGCATGCAATGGGTTTTTCATTTTAGTTTTCCGTAGCTTTGTGCCTTCTCCTGACTCTGCAAACCCCTCTGGTTTTGGGAGAGGGGTGAGGTGAACAGGGTCCTGTCTCAAGTCGTGTGTTCAACCTTAATGAAAAAAATTCAGCTCAAAATGAGGATGATCTTTCTTCTGCTCAGGGTGAAGCGCTGACCCCAATGTACCTGATTTTATATTAAAAACAAAGATGTGGTGCAATTCCTTCTTTGCTGCGTTTGTGGGGAGTCCAAGGCTGGCAGGAAAGGGTGGGAATGGCACCATGGGCCGGGGGGTCTTGGCCTCACTGCTGGCCCTGAAAAAGGATGGGGTGTGGGGGAACAGCAGGAGGGTGCTGCTGCAGCAGCTGCTGGGATTTCATCGGCACACCATGGAGCTGCCCTGGTTGGATCCAGCCTGGACCTGGCAGACTGCGGGGGGAAGTAAAAAAGTGAAAATACAGCGAAAAGTTAGACTGGGTCCAGGTGATGAACCCCAGGATCCTTGGAAGTGTCCCAGGCCAGGCTGGACAGGGCTTGGAGCAGCCTGGGATAGTGGGGACTGGATGGGCAACACTGGGCGGGACTGGATGGGCTTTAGGGTCCCTTCCCACCCAAACCAGTGTGTGAGGAAAGGCAGTGGCAGTTTACATCCTGAGTCACGAGTTCTCTAAAGATGCTCAGTGCTGGAACTTTTAAATTTGCCTTTTCGGGAGCTCTGGGTTCCCTCCTGAGCACAGCCCTGGTGTCGCTCGGGATGCGCGGCAGCCGTGGGGCGTGGCAGAGCAGTTCCCCGTGATGGAGCCGCACTCGGCTCTGATTCCTCTGCGAGAGGAGGCGCTGCCATCGCTAATTGCACGCCCCCGGGTAACGAAGCGCAGGGGGATCCATGCAGGCGGCTGTGAAGCCACGCAGGACGAGCACCGCTGGGACAGACCCAAAGCTGAGCTGTGCTGAGGCACAGGAGCGGCATCCCACGGGGAATCTCCCGTCCCGGGGTGCCGGGCTGTGCTCGCTGTGCCTGGTTTGCCGGGTCGTGTTCCGTCCCCATTGTGGAGCAAACCCAAACACGGGGAAGGCTCCTTCAGGAGGGTCGCGGTGCTGAGGAGCTGACAAAAGTGAGTGGCAAAGCTGAAAAAAGCACCCCTGAATAACAAACGAGAGCAGCACTCACGGCACTCATGCGGCAACCTCCGTGAGTTTGGAGATTCCTGAATCACACAAGCTCCGGAAGCACTAATGGTTTCTCTATGGACCCAAGGGCAGTTTTACCCCTTCCTGCTGCCCTACAGCGAGCCCTGGCTGCGGTGTCTGTCTGTCTGTCCGGGCCAGCTCCACACCTGCCGTCCCTGCCATCCCGGCCCGCAGGCAGTGGGGCCGGGCTCTGCTCCGTTCCGTGGGATCGCCGCGGGTGCGGGAGCGGGTGTGGGTCCCATCCTGCCGGGCGCCTGCGCTGCCTGTGCGGAGCAGCAGGCGGATAAAGGATGGGTATCGACGGAGCAGGGCTGGGATGGACGCCAAAACCCTTTCTTTGCCTAAGGGAAATAACCCGTGGGCTCGTGCAGGTGGTGGGATTGAGCCGCTGTGCGGGGTGGGCTCTCTGTGGGATGGGGCCCCGGGCACAGGGAGTTGTGTGGGCTGTCGGAGGTCAGCTCTCACTCCCTCCGACTCACATCTGGCCACGGGAAACACCCCCCTGTCTCCGTGTTTATTCTTTCTTTGCGTGCCGCTGTCTCGCCTGTTTTGAATTGCTCTTGCCTCCCGCTGGTTTTTGCCCGGGTGTCTCGGGGTGGGTTAAACAAACCCAGTCAGGGCCTGCAGAGATCCCTGGAGCGATCCCTGGGCACAGCTGGGCATCCCCAGCTGCAGTTCCCTGGTGCTGTTTGTTCTCTGGACCCGCCAAGGACTGAAGCGAGTGGAGAAACAGAGCAGAGCCAGGGACTGAACCCGCGGGAATCTCTGGGAGCCGGTGCCTCGCTGAGGAATAAAGCCCGTGTTCCAGCCATCCCGAAGGAAGGAGAGGGGAGGCTTTGGGCAGCCTGGCAGGCTGTGCATCCACACCGGCTTCCCCTAAGTTTGGAACCTGCCGGTTCCAAACGCTTGAGGAATTGGCTGTGCCGAGGTTTGCGTGCAGCACCAATATCCCCACTCATAACCCGTACGCTGCCCGTGGTGGGAGCACCCTCTCTGCCTGCCCAGCCTCTCCTCAGCAGACCCGGGGCTGTAACCCAGGAGCCCAGCGAGCTGCTGCCGCCCCTCAGCCCGCTGGGCATGGACGGGAGCGGTGCCTGTCTGCAGAGAGCCTCGGTACCGGCCTGATGAACCCCGGGATAACGCTGATTGCAATCAGCTCTCTGGCCACAGCTCCCAGAGAGAGGGCTCTGCTCTGCGCCAAAACAGCCCCGAGGTGGGAGCACACACCTCCTGCCAGCTGTCCGATGAATATGAATCTGCTCGTAATAAACTGCCTCATAAATAATGCCGGCTTCATGAAATGAGGGAGTTTAAGGTATTGCAAAGTTAAATGAACCATTAGTGATGTGTCTCTTAGAAGCACCACCGGTGATTGGATGTTGTTTCAGAGAGTTTTCCATCATGGGCTTGGATTCATTTATGAGCGTGTGACAAAGAATCTTTAACTTTTGTTCCTTATCTGTCTTCTTATTGTTTCCATTGGAAGATTAGAGGGATTTATGTTGGATGGCAGTGGCCATGGCCCATTCCTAAGGATGAAAAGACTGCAGTGCTGCCAGTCAGTGAAGAACACAAAGCAGGAGATGGCAAAGCAGCTCCATAAAATGAGGGGTGAGGATGTCTGAGTTGAGATTTTTGGATCTGAAATTCCCTGCCTTAGCCAGGACAAGGCTTTCAGCTATCCTCAGTTCCCCATGTTGTAAACTAAGGATGCTGTTCCCTGTTTTGTTTGAAAAATCCTTTCTTGATGAGAATTCCTGGGCATGCCTGACCTTTCTGCATGAGTGGGAGAAGTCACTCAGGGGAGGAAGTTCTGTTGCGTGACTTTTTTAATACCAAAAAGTTGGCCAAGTTTAATCAAATTCAGCTTAGATAAGTAAAAAATAAAATGAAAGAATGGTTTGGGTTGGAAGGGACCTCCAGGACCATCCAGTGCCACCCCTGTCATGGGCAGGGACACCTTCCACTATCCCAGGTTGCTCCAAGCCCTGTCCAGCCTGGCCTTGGACACTGCCAGGAACTCCAGCCCTGCCCTGGGCAGCTGTGCCAGGTCTGGATAACCCTTTCCATGAAGAATCTTTTCCTAATCTGAGCATGCTTCCATTGCTGTCTCATTTTGAAGCAGAACATGTTGTTGTAGGTGAGCGTCAGGTGGGCGAGATGGAGATTTGCCTCTGAAATCACAGAAATAGTCAAACCACATGAGCTTAATTATCAATCACTGAAACTGCAGAGAAAAATTTGTGAAACTGCTTCCTCCAAAATAACAGCCTAATAAACTGTGGAAAAAGCAATTTTAAGGAAAATGTTTATCACAGTGAGGTGATTTATTCCCTGGGAACCACTCTCAGCTTGACTTTTCGGAAGCTCTCAGTACAAACCAATAAATTGCTACTTTAAGCCATGAAAAATTTTGCAGTAGACAAAGTCACAGTGACAGTGGCCTACTTTAATCTGCCATTTAAAGCATATTAAAGACTGACCTCCTTGTAGGTACAGTTTTTAAAGCTGTTGGGGTGTCTGGTTCTACGAACAGCTGCAGGATTGCTGGAATTCTCCCCTCTCCCGTGTGGAAGAGCACAAGCTCCGTGTGGGGGAGGAAACGCTCCGGTTTTTGCTTGCCTCCTGTAATCCCGGGATGGAGAGAGGTTGTCCTTGGGTGAGCACGGGGCAGGGAGCTGCTGTGCCAGCTCCTTCCCTCCCGTTCCAGACGCTGCCCGGGTGTCCGCGGGGCGTCGGAGCCCGGCTGTGTCCTCTCGCTCCTGGAGGGCCGCGAGTGCCGAGGCGCAGCGGGAGCCCCACGCCGATGGGGACGCACCTGCACGGGGCCACGGACCCGCTCCCCGCGGAGCCGGGGCCAGACACGGATCTCCCGCTCCCAGACACGGATCTCCCGCTCCCAGACACGGATCTCCCGCTCCCAAAGCTCGGGTGCCTGAGCAATTCAGCCGCTGGTGAAATCGTGCGGGCTGTACCCGGGCGGATAACCCTGCTCGTGAATAACATTACCCAAAAGTGCCCGTCTGAGCTGCCCTCCCCTGCCCCCCGCCCTGCGCAGGCGGGAGGGGAGACAACGGCCCCGTGTGAGCCCGGGACAGGGCTGAGGGAGATTATTCCAATGCTGACGTCGGGGTTTTCTTTCCCAGTTTGCGTTAATTTGGACCTGACCTTTTCCCATCGCTCTTGGCGAGGTGCCCAGACCAGGAGCCTGGAGGTGCTCTGTGTAGGGGTTCCCTGTGTAGGGGTGCCACGTGTCCAGTGGGCTGTTGGCAGTGACCTCTGGAGAATTTGGGCATTCACAGCAGGTTCAGGGAAAGCCCTTTTTCCAGAGCATTAGAACTTTATCCACATTATTCTCCCCTGTGAGGGTGGGCAGGCCCTGGCACAGGGTGCCCAGAGAAGCTGTGGCTGCCCCTGGATCCGTGGCAGTGTCCAAGGCCAGGCTGGACGGGGCTTGGGGCAGCCTGGGGTAGTGGAAGTTGCCCACGCCAGGGGCTGGAATGGGATGATCTTCCAGGTCGCTTCCCTCCCAAACCATTCCAAGATTACCTCGGAGGATGCTGGCGCTGGGCATGAAGAAAGAACAGGTTACAGCCCCATAAAACCTGCACAGACCCAACCCTTGCAGCCCAGCCCTGGCCATTTGCCCCTCCCTGGGATGCACATCCCTCCTCCCCGAGCGCAGCCGTGGGAATGTTGGGAAGCAGCAAAGATGGAGGTGCTTTGTGGAGGTGATTTTTCACTTTGTTCTCTGATAGGAAATTAATGAGGCCATTATGAGGGCTCAGCAGCAGCAGGTTGCCATGTGGCTCTCGGCTGTGTGGGCGTAGTCCTGAAGGTTTTCTGAATCTTTTAATTACCAGCCATGAGTGTAGCAGAGCCTGGAGGAGACTGGTGTCCATGGAGGAAAACGGGAACGCTGGATGGGGGCTGTGGGAATGTCTCAGTGCCTGCAGCCAAACCTGCTCCACACAGGCTCTGGGAGAAATAAACCCAGGAAGACTATTCCATGGCTTTGAATCATTCTTGCAGAAGCAGTGGGGATGTACAACATTCTGCTTTTAATTTTAACAATCTTATCAAATCTGCCTTCCGCAGAGGGGGGTTCACAGGGCCTTTAGCATTGCCAATATTTTTTTCTCCACTAAAACCAACCTTTTATATGTTCACTCCTGAAAAAAACCCCAAACCCTTCCTGTTTTCACTTGGCTCATCTGATTTTTATACAAATTTTAAAGGTTTGGTGCTGAAGAGCAGAAATCCCCTCAGCCACACACAGGTTGGGTGTCATTCCTCAGCTGTCCCTGGCAAAGGAAAACCCTAATCCCTGTCTCCATTGGCAGATGCTGCCCCATCAGCCAGGGCAGACTGGGAGACTCCTCCCCAGTTTGGAGTGAGGTGCTGCTGAGGTCTGGTGGGGGCTGAGAAGTGCAGGGTCTGGTTCATAGTCCTTATGCATCTATTTTTATATCAAATAACCCCCTCTAAACCCCAAACCCAAGCAGACTTTTGTGGGGGGCTTCCTGGCCCACAGCTCCATTTGGTGGGGAAATAAAGCACTCTGGGACCTTGGGACACCAAATTTCCTTTAAAAATCCAGCATGTAAGGAATTGGGGCTGCTTTTTATTTGCTAACTCGAAAGGCTGATCAGTTTAAATGTTGCCTCTGCCCAGGAGCCGTGATCCCCACTGGCCACGTTGTCATTTCAGGCTGACACTGCTCCAAAGCTGATTGTGCAAAGCAGCAGGGGAATGAGAGGGGAAATGGGCACAGTCAGCCAGAGGAGTTCAGCCACTTCCATGGGGGAAAAGGGGGGATAATGGGAGCTGTAGTGCACAAAAATGCATGGATTTGGGACTTTGGACCTCTCCTTATCAGAAGAAAATTCCAGCACATAATTCTGCCCTGAAGTGGAGAAACCCCAAAGCATTGGGTGTTTTGTCTGTAGCTTTGAACAACAGCAGCATTTCAAATATTGTGGATTCCCTGGATCCCTGCAAGTGTCCCAGGCCAGGCTGGATGGGGCTTGGAGCAGCCTGGGGTACTGGAAGGTGTCCCTGCCCATGGCAGGGGTGGCACTGGATGGGCTTTAAGGTCCCTTCCCACCCAAACCATTCCATGATTCCATGATTCTCCCCTATAGTGTTCCCTGTGGCGAGGTGGAGTCTCTGGCAAATCTTAAATGTCACAAAGATTGTTGAAGTTGGAGATTTTGAGCAGCATTTGCTGCCCTGAAAACCCCACCAGCTCTTCCTGTTTCATAGCAATCTTTAAATCATCCTTGTGCAAACATGGGTAGAAATTGCTGCATGTAATTTTTATTCTGAGGACAGGCATTAGTTAACAAAAGAAATGAACCCCCCCCATCTAACAGCCTGTAATAACTCACAATGTCAGCTCCTAAATTGTGTTTCTGTGGCAGTGAGATTGGCACTGAGATCACACAAAGGTTTTCCTCCCGGGGAGGGCCTGGGAGACCTGAATATTCCATTGTGTTGATGAAGACAAATCCCCACCACGCTGGGCTGCGGTGGGGTAATGTCTGAGTGTGTTTCCTCAGGAATATGATGATAAATGAAATCGGTGGGTGTGGGGCAGACTCCTGAGCAGCTGATCAGTGCAAGGTTCCGGGGTCACACACAGACCTTACCCACCTATAAATACATTCTGTATGTAATCCCATATAAAGTTGCTGCCGTCATCTCCGCTGGTGTTCCTCCCCCTCCCAGTTCATCTGTGGGGTTTGGGGCTTTTCCAGACCTGCCTTTGCTCAGGAGTCGGACTCGAGCCCTGTGGGTCCCTTCAAACTCAGGTGTTCTGTGATTCACCCCAGGACTTCAGCTGACTTTCAAATTTCCTCTGCAACAACCCAGTTCTGGCCAGCCTGGGTCCCATCATGTAAGAAGTGTTCACTTGAGAGGTGATTTAAAACTTGTTTGTCTTTTAACTGAGTTTCTTTGTTCTCTTCCTTTCATTGTTTTCTCTCCATCATCGGTTCTCCCGTGTTTTATCCATCCATCTGTCCCCCTCACGCTTTACTTATCCTTCTTTCCATTTCCTGCCCCCTAATGACAGGACAGGACAAGGAGCGATGGCTTTAAGGTGGGCTTCAAGGAGGGCAGGACTACATTGGATTTTAGGAGGAAATTCCTCCCTTCCCTGTGAGGGTGGGCAGGCCCTGGCACAGGGTCAGAGAAGCTGGGGCTGCCCCTGGATCCCTGGGAGTGTCCAAGGTCAGGCTGGATGGGTCTTGGAGCAGCCTGGGATAGTGGAAGGTGTCCCTGCCCATTGAAGGGGTGCCACTGGATGGACTTTAAGGTCCCTCCCAACCCAAACTATCCTGGGATTCTGTGACCTTCCCTCTGTCCTCCCTCTCTGCTGTTTCCTAACATTACTTTACTGCATTTCCTTTTGATACCATTTTTCCATCACTACTTTCTGGATACACATTTTGAAAACCTGGGAGGGTGCCAGGGTGGGGGGAGGTCTTTGGGATGAGGTCACATCCCCTCCCTGTTTTCCATCCATGCAAAACCCCAATTCCTGCTGCCAGCCTTGAGTCCAGGTGTGCCTTCCACACCCTCGCAGTGCAATCCAGGGGTTAGTCCTACAGGGAGGCTGCATCCAGAGGTGAACCTTGCTGGGAATGTGGTGACCTCTGTCCCATCCAGGCTCTCATCGGGTTGGAAGCAGGGAAGGGTGGACCTGGGGATGCTCCTCTGCACCCGTCAAGCACTGGGTGGATGTCAATGGAAAAGTTTCTCCTGCTGTTATCTCCCTACTTCTGTAGTGCTACCAAAAGGAGGGAGAGAGGGAGAAAAAAGTGATTCAGAACGTGTTGGACTCAAGAGAATGCTGCTCCTGCCTCAAACACAGCTTGACCATCTATGGAAGAATTATGATCTATTTAGTTTAATATTTCAGACTTCTTCACTTTCAGCGAGTGCAGCAGTAATGAGTCACTGACCCTGGAAAAATATCACTGATTTGATTAATTAGCACTTAAAAAGGACTCCTCAGAAAGGCAACTTTCAAAGGTTGGGAATAATGCTGGTATTTTATTTGTCCCTTCATTAGCTGGAGCACTAAGGAATTCTGACATGAGTTTTATGTGATTACTTTCCAGTTGGTGCAGTGCAACCCCTGATGAGGCCACTTTGAGGAGAAATATTACCAGACATAGATCAGAAGGGAAATTCAAAGGGAAGAACATTGAGTTCCTCTTTAAATTTAACTTTTTACAATGAGGAAGCAGGGGATTTATTCAGGGTGGGTAATGTAGAGTCTCCTTTTCTGCTCTGCTGCCCCATCAAATCTGGGGTTTTGTGGCCTTATGGACAGGTTTGGGTTGGAGGGACCTCAGAGCCCATCCCCGCCACAGGCAGGGACACCTTCCACTGTCCCAGGCTGCTCCAAGCCCCGTCCAATCTGGCCTTGGACACTTCCAGGGATCCAGGGGCAGCCACAGCTTCTCTGGGCAACCTGTGCCAGGGCCTCGCCCCCTCCCTGTGAAACACCTCCCTAGAGAGCTCCCAGAGAGGCTCATCAGTGGTTCCAGCTAATTAATGAGTTGGACAAGGCTTCCTTTCCGTGTAGGATTTGCTTTGCTCCGAGAGCACGGAGCCCCGGCAGGAGCAGGGGGTGTGGAGACGCTCCCGGGCGGGGCAGCCCAGCGGGTCCCGGAGGAGTTTGGCTGGGATCGAAGCTCTCCCAGCGGGACACGGGGCGTTGGCGTCTGCAGGAGCCCCCAGAGGGTCCCAGCCGGTGGGCTGGGGACAGGGGCTCGTCCCTGCTGGCTGCCCGGAGCTGGCCTGGCTGCGCCCTGGGCACAGCCAGCCAAGGGTGGATAAAGAGCCCTGGGAAAGCTTCAGTGGAATTGCAAGATACAGCGCCATTCCAGCCTCCTCCTGCTCGCCCCGTCCCTCCTTCCCCATCCCTGCAAGCCCTGGCTGGGTGTCCCCGGCCCTTTCCACAGGGCCTGGCTCCTGTGAGACCCATCCTCGTCACTGCATTCCCAAGGAGTGCTGCTGCCAGGGAAGGGCTCCCTGAGCACCATGGGCTGTTCCCCTGGCAGGATTGC
The DNA here is from genome assembly GCA_013397565.1 of Ptilonorhynchus violaceus. Lineage (NCBI taxonomy): Eukaryota > Metazoa > Chordata > Aves > Passeriformes > Ptilonorhynchidae > Ptilonorhynchus > Ptilonorhynchus violaceus. The sequence continues at coordinate 317,588 of VZRJ01001582.1, read as the reverse complement.
TGGATTGAAAATGAGTTTTGGGGCTTTCCTGCTTTCCAGGACAGCAAAGCTGGATTTTAAAGGAGCCAGGGAGACGTGGAGGGAAGGTCTGGCAGGAGAAGCTCTGCTTGGCTGTGGGCATCTCACAGGGAGCTGGGAAGGAATTCCCAATTTCCCCTGAGAACTGGGAGGCTGAGGCTGTGTGATGGACCCAGATAAACTCCTTGGGTGGGATAGAGCTGAAATAGGGGAGTGGTGTCAGAAGCGTGGCCAACTGCTGGTGGTTGCCCTTTAGGACACTGGACTTGGATTGGGTCTGATCACCCAAGTGGGAAGAGCCAGGGAGGGCCTGGGGAGGATTCCATGCCCAATTCCAAGCACCTCGACGATTCAAGAAGCCCCCAAACAGTCTCGGGTTAATCAACACCTCAGGATTTAATGAAATCCATAAATTCACTCAACGGATTCACATTTCCAGCCTCTGCCTGTCCTGCCCTTGGAAGATGCTGGGAAGGAAAGGGGGAAAAGCAGCTTTCCCTTTGGTTTCACCCGGGGCTGGCTGTGCTCTGCTGTTATTTGGGATTTAATCTGAACCAGCCCCGGTGTTATCACTGCGTGATGCGATTTGTTACGTGTTAATTGGATTAACTGGACTGGGCTCGGTGGTGCTCGGCCGGGCGCACTGTAACGGGACCGACAGGGACGGGGCACAGGGAACGACGGGGCGGGCACGTCCCGGACCCCGCACCTCTGGGGCGGCTGTGAGCGGAACCGGCTCTGCCTCGGCCTGCTGAACCCTGCGGGAGCGGCGCCTGCGCCCCCGGGGCGTCCTTTGATCCGTGCTGCTCGCGTCGGGTCCGATTAACTCTGCTTTAATCGCCGCGCTCGGATTAGGGAGCGGGATTAACGCCACGAGGAGGGAATTAACGAGGCAGATCCCACGGCTGGTGCCGCTGCCGCAGCCCCCTCGGCCGGGCGGAGGGGGCCGGGGGCTGAGGGACGGGCTCGGGGGGACCATGGGGCGCTGCTGGGCCAGGGCGGCGCTCGCAGGGCTTCTCTGAGCGGGGCGAACCCCGGGCCCTGTGCCTGGCTGGAGCAGGATTGCCTGGCTCCTGCAGGATGCCACAAATCAGCAGGAAAATGGGATGCTTGTTAAAGCTGGCTGAACCCCCGCGGAGCTTGTCACTTGTCGCGGCAGGGCCTCTGGGGTGCAGAGCTGCTGTCCTGGGCAGCTGGGCCTTCCCCCAGCACCCCTCTGTGCGTGGGGACACCGGGGAACTCCCAGCTCCAAACTGCACAAACTGGCATTGCCCACGCTGCTGGGATCCAGCACGTCCCAGCTCTGGGTGCTCCCTGACAGTGGAGTCAGCCTGGGGAAGAGAAGGCTCCAGGGAGCCCTCAGAGCCCCTTCCAGGGCCTAAAGGGGCTCCAGGAGAGCTGGAGAGGGACTTGGGACAAGGCATGGAGGGACAGGGCACAGGGAATGGCTTCCCAGAGGGCAGGGATAGATGGGATATTGGGAAGGAATTGTTCCCTGTGAGGATGGGGAGGCCCTGGCACAGGTTGCCCAGAGAAGCTGTGGCTGCCCCTGGATCCCTGGCAGTGTCCAAAGCCAGGTTGGATGGGGCTTGGAGCAGCCTGGGATAGTGGAAGGTGTCCCTGCCATGGCAGGGCTGACACTGGATGGGCTTTAAGGTGCCTCCCAAGCCAAACCATTCCAGGATCCTATAAATTAGAGAAGCAGAGTGAACTGGTGTAAAGCCCAAGGCTGATGTGGGATGCTCCATCTCAGGATCCATCAGGATCAGCCCTTGCTCCAGGGACAGACTGGCCCCTCCAGGACCAGCAGCAGAGCACTGGGGGCTCAGGGAGCTGGTGGGAAATCCTCCTGCTCCCCTCATCCCATGGGAAAAGAAAGATTCTCCCTGTCCCCTGTGATGGCCCATCATGGCACATCCTCCTGCTGCAGTCAGGCACTGAGGAGAGTGTTGGCTTGGGGTTTTTTTTACAGCTTTTATTGGTATTCAACAAACAATAATAATGTAATCAGAGCGATCAAATCCTCAAGTACTGTCAAATTATTTCTGGGAGATGAAAGCATGAAATGTTCTGTGCTCCTGGCAGTTTGTGCTACAGAAACGGAGCAAACTGGAGGGTTTGATAACGCATTAATGGGACCGGCTTTAAGCAGAGCTGTGTGAAATGCCACATTTCCCCATCACAGGAGCAGTGGGGGTGTTTTTCCTGTGGTTTGATGTGTGGGGGTTTTCTTCTCCATCTCTGGCCATCGTTGTCAGCTCCGGCACAAATCCCCGCACGCTCCCAGCAGTGCAGCAGCACCCCCAGGTCCCTCGTCCTGCTCGGGGCAGGCTGAGCTCCACTTGTGGAGCGGGGAGTTACAGAAGCTGCCCCTCAGGGTGAGACCTCAGAGATGGGGGAGCCAAACCCCGCTGGGGTGAAACCTTTGGGTATCCGTGGAACTCCCAGGGAATGAAACAGAGACAGCTAAAAGACTTTCACCGTTTATTTGTCCATCCTCATAAGACTTGCTGTGGTTTTGAAGGTGTGTAATGTGCCCTGAGGAGAGCTGAGAATCAAACAAGGCTTTGGAGGTGCAGTGGGAGCTGGGCTGAGAGTCTGCAACACTCATGGATCACAGGCAGGGACAGCTTTCCTGCTTCTTCCAAAGCAAAAATAATTGACAGATCTGTGGTGAAATAAGAGTGACGTAAGAGAGTGACAGAGTGGCTGCAGAGCAGGGTCCAAGCTGATGCTTTGGGAAATCCTTACAAGAGGTGGGCACATACCAGGGTGGCACCACTTGGGGATGCAGGACAGACACCTCTGCTGTGTCCCCAGGGTGGGGACAGCTGCCACCACCCCTCTGCTCGCTGGCACATCAGTGAGGCTGCCAGAGGCCGAGGCTGTGTGTGTCAGCCTGGGCAGGGGAATGAGGGCATTCCTGGGCGGGGGAATGACGGGATCCCTGGGCAGGGGAACCAGGGAATCCCTGGCCAAGCCCTTGGCAGGGAAGGCTCCAGCTCTGGACGGTGCTGGGAAGGACAAGGGCCGACGCCCAGCCCACAGTGGTTGTGTTTCGGGGGCAGGAGGTGGTGATTTTATTTCTTTGTTAATGAAAGGACTTCTCCCTTTGGTCCAAACCTTCCCCCTTGGCAGGGGCAGCTGTCCCTGGAAACGTCCCCCTTGCCCCACATGAGGAGAGACCTTTGGAGTTCTGCTGCCTCACTGCCATAAATCTGGGGGATTTTAATCCGCAGAGTTAATTGTGGGATGATCGAAGTGGGTAAATAGTTCCTCAGGAATGGTGTTAAACTCTCCTGGTGTGCTGGCTGTGTTGTTGAAAAGTTTGGATGTATCACTTAGAAATGTTTGTGTTTGGGCTGGTTTTCCTCAGGAAGTTACAGGGGAATCCATTCCAGCTCCTGCCCATGGCCACCCCTGCCCCGGGTGGTCTCACAGGCCATTATTGTATTACATTTTCTCTGAAAAATCCCATAAAAAACCTGGAAAGGACTTAGAGAAACCAAGAAAAAACCCAAGGCAAAGCCCAAAAGAGCCCACAAAAGGCTGTGGTACCTCAGGGACCTTCCCCCTCTTTTCTTGAAGGTCACAACAAGAGACACACGACTTCATTACCAAGAATTCCCTTGACAGATGGAATTGTCACCTGCCAGCAGGACCCTCTGGAATTCATTCCCTTTTCCCTTCAGGATTTTGTTTGTTGATTGAGCTTTGCTTGCACGAAAGTATTTCTTTTTTTCCTTCAATTTTCATCTGCTCAAAAATATCCTAAAAAGAGACCGAGTTGGTTTTTTTTCCCTCTCCAGTAGAATGGCACTACCAGCAGTTGCTCAGGCTATTTTTAAATCAAACAGAGCAGAGGAATTTTCTAATAGGAAGGGAGGATTTCAGTCATTATTGTCCCCCTTAAAGCCCAAGCCCAAAGCAAGATGCTTTCCCCATCCCTGGCTGTTCCTTTTGGAGAGGGAAGGAACAAGTCTGTTGTGCCAGGCATGGGGTTCTTTTCTTGGTTTGTTTTTTTATTGTAAAGCTTTTGTCTTCAATTTGCAGTGTTCAAGGTGCCTGGAGAATCCAAAGCTTTACAAGGTCAATCACAAATCTTTGCAGAAAAAGTGATGCTTCTAATGGCTGTGTGTGCATTTCCTAAAAAAACCCCAGTAGCTGATTTTTTTAAGTTGCTTAGAAATGAAGGAATCATAGTATGGTTTCTGTTGGAAGGACCATAAATATCCTCCCATTCCATCCCCTGCTGTGGGGGTTGGAACTTGCAGGGATGGGGCAGCCACAGCTTCTCTGTGCCAGGGCCTCCCCACCCTCCCAGGGAACAATTCCTGCCCAATATCCCATCTATCCCTGTGTCCTGTCCCTCCATCCCTTGTCCCAAGTCCCTCTCCAGCTCTCCTGGAGCCCCTTTAGGCCCTGGCAGGGGCTCTGAGGTCTCCCTGGAGCCTTCTCCTCTCCAGGCTGAAGGTGTCCCCTCCTCCTGGCTGAGCTCCAGCGCTGCTGAGCCGTTCCTGGCTGTGCCCGCCTGCCCGGGGCTCCCCACAGCTCCTCAGGAGCTCGGAGCAGGGATTCTGATGGAAGCGTTTGTTCTCAGGAGGGCTCCGTGTCCCACCTCATTCCTCAGCGGATGGCTGAGCGCTTCCCCCGTGTGCACACCGGGAGCCTCCCGTGCAGCCCCAGGGGGACTGGCCACGTCCCTGTGTCCCCGTGTCCCCGTGTCCCTGTGTCCCTGCAGCTCATCCTGGAGCTCACCAGCCTCTCCGGGACCGCCGGGAAAGCTCCGGATCGGGAGGAGGCAAAAGGCAGCGTCCAGCCCCGCTCCAGGGCTTGCCAAGCCTGGATTGCAGGACAAGGGACTGGGGTGGGATAAACGGCCCCAACCGGAGCCGACCGCAAAGGAAAATCATCCCTGAAAGGGGTAATTGGGTGGCGAGGAAGAGCGGCTGCAGCGAGGAGAGGTCGGGAAGCTCCGTGCTGGGAATGCTCCTGCGGGAGCGGAGCACAGCCCATTTCAGCGGAGTGCCCGCGCAGCCATTCCCGGGGCTCAGTGCTGGGGAAATTACACGGGAAGCTTTCCAGATGGAATAATGAGCACTTGGTACGTTTCTGTGTCACTCGACACTGCTATTCGCACATTTGCTTCCCGAATGGTTTTGGAGGGAAGTGTGGGATGTGGGGCGCTGTCTCCACCACGGAATCCGGAGTAATGGTGATGTTACTTAAGAGCAATAATCTGGGAAGGGAAGTAATTAGGAAACAAAAGTGTATTAAAGTTACTGCGAAGAGGATAAAGCCCATAAAACTGTAATTGCTCGGCTGATAAAGGGAAGTTTAAAACTTGCAATCAGCTCTGACATAATTGTGTTAATGTGGGGAGGTAAAAACACCTCATTAAGGAGCCAAAGCCATGTGTTTTACCTGGGAACGATGGATGATTTCCCCCGTGTCACACCCAAGTCCCCACGAGTCCCCTCCCTGCCCTCATGGATTTAACCCCTGGGACTGAGTCTGGGATCCTGGGGCAGCTCTGGCCCCTCACTGCGAGAAGGACATGGAGGGGCTGGAGCGTGTCCAGGGAAGAGAACGGAGCTGGGAAGGGGCTGGAGCCCCAGGAGAGGCTGAGGGAGCTGGGAAAGGGGCTCAGCCTGGAGAAAAGGAGGCTCGGGGGGGACCTTCTGGCTCTGCACAACTCCTGACAGGAGGGGGCAGCCAGGGGGGTCGGGCTCTGCTCCCAGGGAACAGGGACAGGAGGAGAGGGAATGGCCTCAGGCTGTGCCAGGGGAGGGTCAGGTTGGACATCAGCAGGAATTTCTCCATGGAAAGGGTGGTCAGGCATTGGCAGGGGCTGCCCAGGGAAGTTTGGAGTGCCCATCCCTGGAGGTGTCCAAGGAATTCCTGGGTGTGGCACTCAGTGCTCTGGGCTGGGGACAAGGTGGGCATCGGGCACAGCTTGGACTCCATGGGCTGGGAGGGCTTTTCCAGCCCCGATGATTCTGGGATTCCACGCTGACACAACCATCCCTCAAGGACCAGCAGTCCCTGTCCATACTGGAACCAGCAGCTCCAGGACAAACCTGGTGTCCCGTGGGCAGGGTTGAGGAGGTTCTGCAGGACCCGCCAGCTCGGGGCCTGTTCCCAGCCCTCTGCCAAGCTCACCACGCTGTTCCCGCTGTTCCAGCACCTCACGGCTGTTCCCACTGTTCCTGTTATTTCTGAGGTTCACCCTGAGTGGGAATAAAGCAGGTTTTGGGCAGGCCCTGTGACTGAGACAAGCTGTGGGTTTGGTCTGGCATCTGATCAGTCAATGCAGTGCTGCTCCCGTCTCTTTTTGGAAAACAGCATTTTCCTAACCAGAGCTTCAGCAGTAGCAAAGGTTTGCTTAGAGCTGTAGGAACTGATGTGAAAACTCCCCTCCCTCCAACTTCCGTGCAAACCACGGGGAGTTGTTGCACTCGATCCTGCTGCCCTCAGCAGGGAGGAGAGGACGGTGTTCTATCCCTGCAGGATGAACTGTAACTCTCGGCAGGGAAAAGCCAAGTGGCTGAGGATGTGATGGGGTTTGCTGGGCTGTGGCACCTTCTGCTGCCCTGCTGGTGCTGGGGAGTGTCAATGTGGTCACTGCTCCTCACCCTTTCTTGGCAAATCAGCCCAGAATAATTTGGATCTTTATATTCTAACGCCTGCTGTGAGTTTTCCTGCGAGGGGGTTCACTGCCTGCCCACCACGTGCTCCTTCAGAGCAGCAGGCAGGGGTGACATGGCACCATCAGCTGATGGTTTGGGTTCCAGGGCTGTTTGAACAGCAGGATGTTGGACTGGCAGGGGGCTTTGAGGTTCTCACCCAAACATTCTGCTGAAATTCGTGAAAGAGTTAATTTCCAGATGAGTTTTTTGGAGTGAACTCATTGATCTGACTTCACTGAGAAGCTGCAATGCTCAGAATTCCTTCCTTAGCTCCCTGAGGTTCCTGGAATGCTTATGAGATGAGTGGTGGTGCAGAGGACCAGATCTCCAGGCTTTCAGGGATGGCTGAGAATGTAAATCAGGAAAGCACGCCTGGAAACACCCCCTGTTGCTGTAGCAGCTGCAAACCACCTTCTCCTCCAACCACCTCCTCCTCCAACCACCTTCTCCTCAGACCACCTCCTCCCCAGGCCTCGGTGCCACACCGTGCCTCGGGGGTTTGGAGGAGCAAAAGGCGCCAGTCTGGCTCCGGGCACGCTGCGTTTCTGCAGTGTCTCCTTGGAGATCCACAGATGGCTCCAGACAATCTGCTGGCTCTGGAAAGACGGGAGGGAATGAGGAAATGTGTCTCTCTCTGCTGTGGTCAGCAGCGCCTGCCAGGAATGTCTCCCATGGAAAGGAGAAGTGTTGGCCCCAGGAAAGCCCTGAGGGCCCTTCTGGAGCACTGGACCAGCCCCAGGGCAGCAGATTCACAGAATCAGGGAACCCCAGACTGGTTTGGGTGGGGAGGACCCTAAACCCATCCAGTGCCACACCTGCCATGGGCAGGGACACCTTCCACTGTCCCAGGTTGCTCCGAGCCCCGTCCAACTTGGCCTGGGACACTTCCAGGGATGGGGCAGCCGCAGCTGCTCTGTGCCAGGATCGCTGGGATCACGGTGCTGCTGCTTGAGGGGGGCATCCACCTCCCTGGCATCTGTCTCCTGGCACTGTGGGGGAATTCCCTCCCTGAATGGCACAAACTGAGGGCATCCCCGAGGGTGTTTAGTGAATCCCAGGTGGGTGTTGAGATGGTTTCAGCCGTCCTCACCCTGTTCATGGATGCAGAGGGGAGATGAGTTGCTGCATCTACAGATGGCTCAGCCCCAAATTTTGCATGGAAACTTTTTGGAGTGTTTTAAACAGATACTCAGATCAAAGTGAGCCGTGTGTGCTCTCAGGAGTGCTCTGGCACCAAGGGGTGCAGAGGCTGATACCTTTATCCTGCTTTTCTTTTATCCTCCTGCTACTGTGGACGGCACTGGGAATGACTCCCCGAAGGGTTAAATCTGACTGGAGGTGTATTCCAAGGGACTCCTCACAAAGCAACCCCTCCCTGAACTGCCTGTGCTCTTTATTCTCCAATTCACAAAGAGAATGTTTCCAGCCTCTCCCTCTCTGTCTCTCACACGCACACACAAAAGATGCCATTTTTTTTTGCTATTTCTCTGGGTTTGAATGTTTTCTGTTCCTTTTCACAGCCACCTGAAGTGATCCTGTGTGTGCAAACCCTGCCGAGCCTTACCCCGGATCTGGGCTGCTTTTAGAGAAGAAAAGTGTCTTTGACTTTTGCATCCAGCAGGGTTAGAAGAAATTCAGGATCTGAGGGAATTAATTCAGAGCTTACCCAAAGAAGCTGGGGCTGCCCCACCCCTGGCAGTGTCCAAGGCCAGGTTGGATGGGGCTTGGAGTAACCTGGGATAGTGGAAGGTGTCCCTGCCATGGCAGGGGTAGCACTGGGTGGGCTTTAAGGTCCCTTCCAGCCCAAGCCCATCTGAGGTTCTGTGTTTGCCTGTGCCCTCGTGTTCTGCCTTCACCTGACCATGAACTGAAGGGCAGTGATCCCTCTTTTGTTTTTCCTTCCCAAATAACCAGAGTTTGAAGTTTTGATATCAATAACTCCACCTTTGGATAAAAACTGCTTCTGAATGTTGTATCGGAAATCAGAAAACAAATTGATTGAATTATAATGGAAAGGAAACTGATCTTTTACAGAGAGAATTTTACAGGGGGAATGCTGCTCCATCCTTTTCTCCACCCAGTTTGCCATAGGTCACCTCCTGCCAGAGAGGGGGGAGAGTCTCCCAGGGAGCCCAAGGCAATTCCCACCATCCCAGGGACTGGAAAAGGGCCCCTGGGAAAGCTGAAGTCCTGCACCAGACACGTTGTCTGCAGTGATTTTCATTGCACTGAAGCTACTCTTCATCTACCTCCTATTTTTTTGATATCTCTTCATAGGGTTGAAACAGGGCCCGTGGAAATCAGTGGAATTCAGCAAAAATCACATCAGAGATCAGGCATTTCACATGCCAGGAGCTGAAACAAGAGGTCATTTTCTGGCAGGATTTTTGATTTGATGTGTTTGCCTGGGGCTCTGCTCAGTGCAGGCTTGACCTGTGCTCCTGGGAGCAGTGTGAGCTGCTCCACCACCCACCAGGGACACCCAGAGCAGCTGTGAAATCCCCTGGGAACCCTGCAATCCCCTGGGAATCCTGAAATCCCATGGGAACCTTGCAATTCCATGGGAGCCCTGCAATCCCATGGGAACCCTGCAATCCCCTGGGAACCTGGAAATTCCATGGGAGCCCTGCAATCCCCTGGGAACCCTGAAATCCCCTGGGAACCCCATAATCCCATGGGAACCTTGAAATCCCATGGGAACCTGCTGTGGTTTGGGCATTGAGGGTTAATCCCAAAACCAAAAAGGGGGAATTTGTCAGAGCTTCTGATGAGCCTTGCAGGAGAGCAAAAGCAGCCCCGGTGCTTGTGCTGGAATTACAGCCTTGGGACAATCAATTCCCCGGCTCCAGGAGCCGGTGCCGGCGCGCTCGGAGCTCATTTCCTTCCCTTGGATGGCGCTGCACGACTAGGGGCAGTGTGGGTTTGTGTGATGCATCCTGGAATCTCCGCTCTTCAGCGCTGCTGGGAGCTAACGAGCGAGGCAGAGAGAAGGATGAACCCGCGGGCAGCCCGTCCGGCCGTGCCGGGGTGGGAAAACTCCAGGGAATCGCCCCCTGCGGGATCCTTTGTGCGGGGGTCGTGGGAGCTCTGCCCGGCGAGGGAAAGGAGCCACGCGTGGGGCTCCTGATCGCTGTCCTGCCCCGAGGGACTGGGGTCGGGGTTGGTGCCCCCAGTGGAAAATGCGGGTGTGTTCACACTTCCTGCAGCTCGGGGAGATTCCCTCTCCTGGCCGCTCCCCCGGGACTCCGAGCTCGGAGCTGAGACGCAGGGAGGGATTTATTCACCGGGAACGTGCCGAGCCTGTCACCGCGCCACGGTTCTGGTCGGTGTTGCCATCTCCAGGCACCTTCCGAGCGTCAGAAATCCACGGCTGCGGGTGCACCTGTGCTCAGGGCGTTCCCTGGGATATCTGTGGAATGCGGCCCGGGATCTGCTCTGTTCGCGGTTACCACACCCAGTTCCGTGGATCCGGGTGGACGGCCGATGATCTACAGCACCTCTTCCTCGAATAGCTCGGTGCATCAACAACAGAAAGTTTGCTCAGTACCTGATATTGCCTCAGCAGACAACTCTGGCACGAAGAAAAGTGGTTAAGAATGTCCTCGGGAAGAAAAATCTATAATGTAGATATTAACAAAAGGGATGTCTCTTTGGAGTGCTCAGAGCCATTTTTCAGACTTAAAAATGAAGATGATGGGTCTAAACCTTTTATTTCAGTGCTAAATGGGCTTCTTGGCTGTCTAAAGTGCTCTGGGCAGTGTTCGAGGGCCAAGGTGTGCTCCAGAGGTGACACTGATGAATCCTCTCAGGTGCCTTTTTCCCCCATTGCATTTAAACCCAGCTCCTCGAGGACCACTGCATTTCACAGGAATCAGCCCTTTTTCTGTTTGTTGGGGTTTTTTGTTGTTGATTTTGTTGTTGTGTTTCTGTTCCTGTGCTCAGTCCCAATTAGCAGGATGTGGTTTTGAGTTCTACAAACAGCCCCACACTAAAACGTTTACCAGTGACCTTCTGTTCATCTGACTCTTGTCACTTTGTGCATTACACAGATCTCCATTTCCCAGTGTCTCCCAGGGTCGTTATAAGCACTGTACTTCCCTGATCTCGTGTTTAGCCACACATCATCATCATTTGATTCCAGAACTTCTTGGGTATTACCTTTCCTAAGGTTATTCGCTCTCAGGGGAGATCCAGTTCCTCTGCAACGATTTTCAGCTCTAAAGCCGAAGCATTTGTGTGTTCTGCAAACCGAGGCTCAGCCCATTTTGCTGTTATTCATTCCTTTAATTCTTCCAGGAGCAGCCGGGAGCGGTGATGCCGTCAGCAGGGGCTTGCTCAGCTGCTTGATTTCACAGGATGGGGGAGATGGCAGCAGAAACAAACGCACAGGTTGTGGGGGAACACAGTGCTGGCCCCGATGGGCTGGCTCAGCCCGGAATCACCGGAGCTGGAGAAGGGAGCTGCTCTCGGGCAGCAGCAGTGGTTCAGGGCTTGTCTTTTGTATGCCTGAAAATCCACAGGATCCCAGAATGGTTTGGGTTAGAAGGGGCCTTAAAGCTCATCCCATTCCACCCCTGCCATCGGCAGGGACACCTTCCACTATCCCAGGCTGCTCCAAGCCCCGTCCAACCTGGCCTTGGACACTTCCAGGGATCCAGGGGCAGCCAGAGCTTCTCTGGGCACCCTGTGCCAGGGCCTTCCCACCCTCCCAGGGGACAATTCCTTCCCAATATCCCCTCTAGCCCTGCCCTCTGGCAGTTTAAATCCGTGTTATTTTCACTGAGGACAGAAGGCTCTCACCTGAGGAGCAGCCGTGGGATACCCGAACCTGCTGCTGCCACCGTGGCACACGCACGATATGGGGCAGGGGGAGACTGGAGGGGTGGGGAAGGTTCGGGGCTGTTGGGGAACGTCGAGGAGGTGGGGGAGGTTTAGAGGTCGGAGGTGT
>VZRJ01001582.1:287476-305252 GCA_013397565.1 Ptilonorhynchus violaceus | reverse complement strand
GGCTCTGCATCCCCTCTTCCCGGACTCTGCATCCCCTTCTCGGGCTCTGCATCCCGCCTTCCCGGACTCCGCATCCCTTTCCCGCGTTCCATATCCCCCCTTTCCGTGGTTCTACATCCCCCCTTTCCGTGGTTCTACATTCCCCTCTTTCCCGAGCTCTACATCCTGCTTTCCCGGACTCAGCATCCTCCCTTTCCCTGGTTCTACATCCCCCCTTCCCGGACTCTGCATCCCCTTCCCGATGCCCTGCTCCCGCCGGGCTCTGTGGCCGGTCGCGGCCCCGCGTGTGACGGAGCGCGGCGCTTCCAGCGGCTCTGGAACCGTGCGGCGGGGGTTTCTCTGGGCGGAGAGGGGCTGGGGGTCCTTTCCGTGCGGCGGGGGTTTCTCCGGGAGGAGAAGGGCTGGGAGCGGGGCGGAGGGTCCGTTCGGTGCTGTCGGAGTCCCTCCGGCGGGGCTGGGCTCCCCGCCGGCCGCAGGATGCGCTTTCCGCAGATCCAGCGGAACGGGAGGGATGCTCCGGCAGCCGGGGCAGCATCGCCGCTGTGCGTTCTCTGAATATTTATAAAGGCGAAAGTTTTGAGCTGTGTCACTGGAACCGACGTGTCGCGCCAGTGGTTTCCCTGATGAATATTTCAATTATTAATTGCTGCCGTGAGGCTGCTCGCAGTAGCGCTGCCTCTCCGCCGCGTGTTCGCCCCGTCGCAGCGGAGGGGTCGGAGCTGTGCGCGGAGTTTTGCCTCGGCTTCGTGATTTTTAGTAGACCGAAGTAAAAATAAACCCGAGCTGTGAGCGCTGTGGTGTCCGCTCGATTCCGTGTGATGATTTCCAGCCTTTTCGAGCTCGAGCGTCTCTTGTGGTTCGGGAGAAAACAGTCGGTGCTGGCTCTAATGAAACGGGAACATCAATTATTCCCCAGCGTGAGAGCACTTGACGAACCTACAGAGGTGGTTTTGCTGCGGGAACCCATCTGCCAAGCGAATTTAAGCTGAGAAAAAATGCATTTCTGCCGCTTCCTTCGGCTTTCGAGACGCGTTTCCAAGGCACTTTTTGATGCTGTTTTGGTTTCGTGTGTGAGATTCGGTGTGAGCAGAGGAAACCCACGTTACTGGTGACTGCAGCCATCGCCGGTGCTGCCTTGCTCCAGGCGACTGGTTCGTGGCTTCCTGAACCGCTTTATGCTGCCAGTGCCCTTTGCTGCTCACCGTGGGATGCCCGCAGAAACACAAACCCTTGTGGGCTGAAGGGACATTCCTGAGATTTTTGCATGCTCACCTGTAACATAATTAGGAAATCGTGGAAAGCGTCGGTTTACTCGGAGCAAAACCCCTTTATTAACTCCTCTTCCTGTTGTTTTCTTCTGAAGTGGATATTTGGAGCTCATTCCCCGGTTCTAGGATTTTCACCTTCTTCCAGCGTGGAATTTGTTCCTGTTTTGCCTCCCGTGTACACAGCCACGGTTCCGCCCCACGCTGGGAAAAGCTGGATTGATAAAAGGCTGCCCAACTGCAAAGTAAGTCTGGTCTTGGCATGCTGAAGTGTTTTTAAGGCTGAAGTACAGAAAGGGCATAAGCTGAGGAGTGTTGTGGGTTTGGTGGATCGGGAAGGGCTGTGAGAGGTCGGTGTTTGTCGGGAAGACCCTGCGGAGGAGGAATGTTGGAAGGCACAGCTGATGGAGCAGCAGTTACAGCTTCACTTGTCTGAAGTTTTAATAAGACTAAAATATCCTTGATATTTATCCCTCGGAGTAGAATGCCTTCATTTTCCTATGGGATGTGATGATGGGAGTTCTCCATCTTCCCTTTCCTCCTAGTTTTCCCACAGTTTGTCCCAAAGGGGCGCCGCGGTGCAGCGCTGGCGGCGGCAGCACCGCGAGCGCTGCCCTGTCCCTGGTGCCCGGGTGTCCCTAGGGGCCCGTGTCCCCATCCCACCCCAGATCCCACATCTGCCCCTTTGCCAGCGCAATGCTGAGCGTGGGTTTGTGCCTCTATCCCAGCCCGTCCCTGCTCCCCGTGTCCCCGGGCTGGGGTCACTCCGAGGGGCTGTCAGGACAGCGCTGCCCTCAGCGATTCCTTCCTTCCTGTGCTGCTGCAGCGGCTGATGAGTCATGTTAGAGCCAATTAATTTTTAAGTGGTCACTGGAATTCGGCCTCAGCCCTGAGGGAGCAGAAACCCACCTGGTTTGGCAGCTTCGTCCCCAGCTGAGCCACTGCCTGTGGTGATATTGAGTTAAAGCCACTCTGTTCTCCCTTTTATTTCTGAATTCTGTATCCCAAATTGCAATTGCAACCCTTTCTTTCTTTCTGTTGGACAGATATACTTGAACAATGCATTTGCCCTGGATTCAGCCTGGCTGCAACCTGAGGAGTCCAGGCTGTTCCAGGGGGCTGAGAAACCTCTGCTGCTGACCAACCAAGTAGCCATGGCCATAGCCAGGCCAGCTGCTGCCTCCAGACCACTGCCCACGCTCGTCCTGGCCCCTCAGCTCATCCCAGGTCAGTACAGGAGTGCATCAATAATTGAGTACTTGCTGTTTATTGGTGTTTTCCCCTTAATGCATCTCCCAGAGAGGCAAAGCTGCTCTCTAAAGTGAAGGTTTCCTTCCATTCAGCTGAAAATCTCTTGCTTGAGCAGACCCTTGATGGCAAAGTGCATTTCATCCCTAAATTACTCAGCAAGGAGGAAAAGACCACGTGTAATTATAGCAGATTGCACCAGGCTGTTCTGTAGCTGCTTGGTGACCTCTGCAGTGAAGGGACCAACCACTCCCCACCTACCGAGTTTATTTTTCAAACAAGAAATCGCTGACAGCCTCAAGGAGTCCATGGTTTTGTGACACGCTTCATGCAGAGTTCTGCTGGCTGCTCATTTGAAGAGCTTGGTGTGGTCTGTGTGGACAAGAGCAGTGGATCTCATTAAGGCTCAGTTGTCTGTGAAATAAATTCCATTAATCTGCATAACGTAAAGAAGAACTAGGAGTTATAAGGATAAATATACTTATAAATATTTAGGTAACTAAGATTTATGCTTGGAAAAGAACATTTACACCTGGAAAAGAGCAGGACATGCATTCGAGTAGAGCTGAATCTCTGTTTTGTCACTGCAGTAGTAAATTAAAACAGCAGTTGTTTCGTACAAAAGGTTGAGTAGTAGAATGCTACTGATGTTTCAAGCCCTAAATTCACTCTTGAATTGAGAATTAGAATGAGTGACTTGCTGCCAGTTGTCCTGCCTTGCTCAGACCGAGGTGCTGTCCCTGGGGTTGACAGCAGAGCTGCCCTTTCTGTGGGCTCTGCCCCAAGAGCAGTTTTTATTTTGGAGCTGTGCAGCACCCAGGACGTTGTGTTTGCCACCAGTGCTGAGGTTCAGAGTGTGCTGGAGGAGCTCCTCGCTGCTGGGCTCGTTTGCCAGCCTCATTAATTAGCGCTGAATGCACTGGAACGTGTCGGGCCGCTCAAGCTGCGCCCATATTTTGGTGTCTGGGCAAAGCTGTGGCCCAGCTGGCCTCTCCTGCTGCCGGGGCTGCCTGGTGCTCACCTGCAGGACTCTCTGCTGGGGGGAAACCCTGCTATTCATTCATTTGCATTTATTAGAGCATTTATTTGTATTTATTCCATATAGAAGCAGCTGCACCCCCCGGGCTGCGGGGGAGTCACCGAGCTGTGCTCCCAGGCAGGAGGAAGGGAGGTTTTAAGGATGGGTGTGATGGTGAGAGAGGTGATCCGGGCAGGGGAGTGACAGCCCCTCCTCTGTTTCTGCACGTTTAAAAGACTTCAATATTTTAGAGTATTTCAATATTTCAAAGGTGCACAAGCACATTTTATCCCATGCCAGATGTCAGACGTAAAGCAAGAGCGTTCCTGGGAGTGGCTCAGGGGCACGTGCCAGGCAGAACAGGGACATTCCCAGCCCGGTGCCACGTCTGTGGGCTGCAGGTAGCACAGGAGGGGAGGGTGTTCTCCCCCCAGGGCGATGGGTGTGCACACAGGGGACCTGCAGCTGGATCCAGCTCTTCCTCCAGCAGCAGCTTCAGCGCTGCTGCCACCTCTGAGCTCCCTCTGGGTGGGAGAAGTGCAGGGAGGAGCACAAATACCCCCAACCATCCCTGTAAATAATGGAATCGTGGAATCCTGGAATGGTTTGGGCTGGAAAGGACCTTAAAGCCCATCCTATCCCGCCCCTGCCATGAGTAGGGACACCTTCCACTATCCCAGGGTGCTCCAAGCCCTGTCCAGCCTGGCCTCGGACACTGCCAGGGGTGGGGCAGCCACAGCTTCTCTGGGCAGCCTGTGCCAGGGTCTGAGTCAAGAATTCCTTCTCATCCTTCTTGAAATTTCCTTTCCTATTGCTGTGGTTGGTGCCAGTCCAGAACATCCCAGGCCGTGTGAGGGCTCCAGAGCTCGTGCAGGGATGTGTGGCCATCCCTGCAGGATGGCACCGTCCCTGTCCTGCAGCCGGAACCAGGAGCTGCCTCTCCAGGTGTTATTCTCCAGGAAGTATTTCCAGTGTAATCTTTACACTTAACGTGAAGAGTAATAAAAATCCTGGGAGCGAATTGCTCAGCTAAGTGGGATAAAGGGGGAGTTAATCAGGTTTGTGCGCGGGATTCATTTCGGGCGCCGCTCCTGCGGCAGCTCTGCCTTCCCCACTTATCGGTAACGATGTAATTGTTCCCTCAATGGATCCGCAGCGCGGCACAGATAAAGGGACGAGCGCCGGGGCTGCCAAGGGTAATGTGCATAATTTAGCAGCTGCAGCTCCGCTACTCCAAGGTGTGACTCGCGGTGAGAAGCAGCAGTTGTTATTCTCTCACACAGCGCCAAGCGTGGGTTTATGTACTCCGTGCGGAGTGTTCGCGAGGGGCAGAGCGGCCTCTCCCCCTGGAATGAGAGCCGGGCTGGTGCCTGCGGGCCGGGCAGGCGGGCGGTGCTGGGATGGTTCTGCAAAGCGAGGATCGGTGGTTTTGCACAGAGGATCGGTAGTTCTGACTGCTGCGCCGTGCTGCCGCTGTGCGGGGAGGGCGCGGCTGGCCGGGTGTGTCCCTGTGCCGGCTGAGTGTCCCGCACAGCCCTGCGGCTCCGTGCTGCTGGGGGAGGGGGGCACGGGCAGCACCCCCGGGTGGCACCCGGGAGGTGAGAGCTGGAGCGCTCTGGTCCGGGACATCGATGGTATCGGAAGGGGTGTGGGTGCAGTTTGGCATTCCTGGCTGTCCGGGGCATCACCATCAGTGGTTCCTTGCAAAGGCTGTGTTCTTGTTGCTGTGCTCGGGAAGGTTTTCATGGGATCGTGGAATGGGTTGGGTTGGAAGGGACCTTAAAGCTCATCTTTCCGTGTCTCTCCCAGTTAGACAAGGATGTTGTGTGGGACATCCCAGGTAGATTAAAATTTTGCTCCTTCCCTTTGGTGTCTTCTCTTTCTTTTCATCCCAGTGCAGAGCTGAGCCGATGTTTCCTGTAGCAAGGGTCAGCATTGGAATTTATATGAGAATACACATCCAAGTACAGATACAGCTTTCTGGGCAATTTCAGTTTAAATTTCAGCCATTGCAAATGTATGAACTAAATAGGGTTGCTGTGTGTTGAATTTGGGTCCTATTTTCTTATGTTTTGTAGTAGTTCTGGAACACACGACCCAGGACCTCTGACCCTCTGTATTTCCTAAGCACAGGCTTTGTATCCTAAGCACAAGCTTTGTATTTGAAGCACATCTGCATTTACAGGCACTCAGGTTTTGGCTTCCCAAATTGGATTATCTTGTACTTAACGTGCCTGTGCTTGGGCTCCCTGTTTGGGGAACAAGAATAGCACCGCAGGACCCCATCCACGTCCCTGAAAAGCCGTCAAACCTCTCTTTGTTTGCGGAGCATTCGAGCACTGCAGAGCCAAGTGCTTTATTAGCTCTGGGAATGCCTGACTTTAATCACAGCCCTCGCAAAGTTTTTGTTTTGCTTATTAAGTTTATGGTTTTTCGGTGCTTTTTTTGTTCTCTCTCCAAATCAAGAGAAACTTGAAGATTGTTTTCCCTCTTAAGTTACAGAAATAAAACCACAAGCAATGTCTTTATGGGCAAGGCTGGTGCTTCTGACCCTCTCACAACACTGTCCTGCCTGACCCCAGCACCTCCTGGTGAATAAATCCAGCTCTTCCCAGTGGTTTGTGAGGAGCCGGGGGTTTGTATTTATTGCCTATGAGCAGAAAAGTGAGCAGGGCTGTTCCTGGCAGGCCCTGGAGTTTCCGACGGCAGTGCCATCAGCTGTATTCCTGCTCGGAAGGCAGGGATGTCCGGGTGTTTTCCTGGGCAGGGGGATGAACGCGCTGTTTGAGTCCATCCCTTGCCTCATCACCGAGGGATCGGTGCTGCTGCGGCCGCTGGGCGGGTGACGTTTGTGGGACACGGGGGTGGCACAGACCGTGCGGGGCCCGTGGGACACGGGGGTGACCCAGTGTTGGGGCTGGGTGTGCTGCTGAATTTTAGGAATCCTCCAAACACGGGCAAAGGGTCAGGCTGAGAGAGGAGACAGTGTTTGTTCCATGCGAGGGGGAAGCTTTCCACAAATCAAGCCCACCGAGGAGTCAAAAGTGCGAGGATTTATCCATTGCTCCTATCGGTACATCGTTATCGCCTCCCTCACTCGTACAGCCTCACCGAACACGTGGCACGGTGGCTGCCCGGGCCCCTCTGGGGGTCTCTGGGGGTCTCTGGGGAGGTGCCCCCCCTCGGTAGTGAGCCGAGTTCAGCTCAGGCACCCAGACCCCAGGTCAGTGCACAGAGGAGGTGCCGGGCAGGGTGTGAAGGACAAAAGCTTTCCATAAACACCGAGCAACGCCTGCTCAGCACCCGGGGGCATCTGTTTGCCTTCAAAAGGGGATTAAGGGTGACGGTGGCACCATCGGCTGCCATCTGCAACAGAGGTCAAGGGAAGGGACAGCGAATTCTGCTTGGAGATACAGAGAATCCTACTCAAAAATATAGAAAATCCTGCTTAAAGCCCTCGGGTGGGCTGTGGAGCTGTGAGGTGCTGGGCTGGGGGCAAGGACAGTTCCTTCCAAGAGACTTTGGGAGCTTCTGTTACAGGCAGGACTGGTGTCAGGTGATTTTTGGAACAGGAACATTGGCAGGGGCTGCCCAGGGAGGTTTGGAGTGTCCATCCCTGGAGGTGTCCAAGGAAGGCCTGGACATGGCACTCAGTGCTCTGGGCTGGGGACAAGGTGAACATTGGGCACAGCTTGGAGTTGGTGGTCCTGGAAGGCTTTTCCAACCCCACTGACTCTGGGATTCAGCAGACAAGTCTCATCTCCCTGCCCAGGGTGCAGGAAAGCATCATTGCTAGAACAAATCCTGCATTTTCCCTCCTCATTGTTCTATCAATGATAGTATTTTACTCCTCTTTTCATGGCTTTTGACTCTTGAAACTCCCCCTGTGCATGTGGGGTGATTAATGATGCTTCCAAAACCCTTTCAAGGCCTTTTTGAAAAAAATCCCCATCAAAATGTGGTTTGTTTGAGGAGAGCTTTTCAAATGGAAGCCCCGGCTCTCGAGGAGTCCTGGGCCGGCTTCCAGTGGCTCTGGCAAATCCAGGGTTGTGTTTGAGCCGATAAACTGTGGGATGATTGCTGAGCCGAGGCAGAGCAGGAGCGTGGCCCCGCTGACCCCTGCCCGTGCTCTCTCCAGCACCGACAGCCACCGGGATGGGCCTTCCTTCATGGAATTATTCAGCAGGAGAGCAGGAGAGAGAACTTCATCAAAGGAGGGGAAACCACCCAAACTTCTCTTTCAACTGAGTGATGAAACTTTAATAAGGGGATTGATGAAAGTTTAATAAGGCAGCCCGGCTCCAGGAGCGTTACTCATCGCAGGCTGCGCTGTCCAAGCAGCCCAGGCTCACATTATTTTCCTGTTTTCCTGCCCTCTGTGGGGAAATTGCATCCTCTTCTCCAGAATAAAAGAATCAAATGAGCAGTAAACAACCTTTCTACTCGTGTGCCCTGCAGGAAGCCACAGACAAGTCAAGTTTCCAGACAACATCAGTTTTCATAAGAGCTACAGGACATGATTTGTGGGTTTTTCCCAGCAGCAGACAGCTGGAATGGGGAATGAGCACAGGCTCCTGGAGGCCAGGTGTGTGACCTCACTGAATGACTGCTCTAGATCCTGGGTGAATGAACAATGAGCTTGTATTTAACACTTGGATTAGCTGGACACTGTTTTTTAAATTATTTATTTATTTTTTAATTTCCATTTTTGCACTGGCAGAAAAATCTGATTTCATTTATCCATCACTGATGGATCAGAACTGAAATATTTGTGGAGTTTTTTTGGTCTGTGTTAATTGGTGCATCTGCAGGTGCTTCTTGGCATTGAAGAATACAGGAGGAATGATAGATCTTTTTTTCGTGATGCTTACTGAAAATATTTAACTTTTGCTTTGCTAATGCAGGGCTTACTTTGTTGGCAAATAATTGTTTATAAAGGGTTTGGGACAAAGCTGGGAGAGCTGGGGGTGTTCACCTGGTGAACGCAAGGCTCCAGTGAGACCTCAGAGCCCCTTCCAGGGCCTAAAGGGGCTCCAGGAGAGCTGGAGAGGGACTTGGGACAAGGGATGGAGGGACAGGACACAGGGAATGGCTTCCCACTGCCAGAGGGCAGGGATAGATGGGATATGGGGAAGGAATTGTTCCCTGTGAGGGTGGGGAGGCCCTGGCACAGGGTGCCCAGAGCAGCTGGGGCTGCCCCTGGATCCCTGGCAGTGTCCAAGGCCAGGCTGGACGGGGCTTGGAGCAGCCTGGGATAGTGGAAGGTGTCCCTGCCCGTGGCAGGGGGGGCACTGGGGGATTTTTAATGTCCCTTCCAAGCCAAACCATTCCATGATCCTGTGACCTTACCCAAGTTCCCTGTTCTGCTCTCCTACCCGGAGCAGTGTTGCTGTAGGGGGGCTGCGTCCCCCAGCCCACAGTCACCCTTCCCAAACACCCATTCCCTGCTTTCCTCGCAGGGATACACACGGAAAAAGAACCCCCCAGAGTGATGGAATGCCTGGAGTGAGGAGTGTGATCAAAGAGGGATTTTTGGAGCCACAGTTGTCTCTGTTGCCTGAAGGGTTTCCACAGAGCTGAGAGCTTTGCTGATGACATAATCAGCTAATGATTGCTTAATTTTTGAGTGCTGAGCTCGGCGTGCGGGGAGGAACAGCTGCTGTTTGTCACATTAGCTTTGCTCCTCAAGAGTTTTATGACTCCTGTTCTTGTTTATTTAACACATTTAGCCAAGACTGAGCTCTGAAGGTCTTCCCTGCCAGCGTGTCAGACTGGAGGGGGAATGGGGCACGGGCTGAAGGGTGTTTGAGCTTTGATTTGGGAGATTCCTGGGTTCCCATTGGAAGGGCTGCCCAGGGAGGTTTGGAGTCCCCATCCCTGGAGGTGTCCAAGGAATTCCTGGACATGGCACTCAGTGCTCTGGGCTGGGGACAAGGTGGGCATTGGGCACAGGGTGGATGGCCTTGGAGGTCTTCTCCAACCTCGGTGATTCCATGAAGTTTCCCACTGTGTCTCTGGGAGGAAGGATTTGAGCTGTGGAGCTTGTCAGACTGCGGTGTTTGTGTGCAGAGCACAGCAGGGCGGCCGGGCAGGGGAGGGAGCAGAGGGCGCTTAACGTAGCGAGTAATAAATTCAGATCTGGAACCAGACAGTTCTATTTAGGAAAGTTCAGAATAATTGTGTGCAGTGTGTTCAAATATTTGGCTTTTTTATTGAGTTTTCTCATTTAAATTTAATAACCCTGCACAGTTTGTGTATGAGTCACTGCTGCCTTGTCCCTCTGGGTTCTGGTGATGTGTTCACATCTGGGGGGGTTCGTGCCTAAAAATGCTCCAGCCACAAGCTGGGACTTGGGAATCAGGATTAGCAAAGGACCTCTGGAGATCATCCAATCCAGCTCCTGCCCGGGCAGGGTCACCTGGAGCAGGGGACACAGGAACACATCCAGCAGGGTTTGGGATGTCTCCGGAGAGGGAGACTCCAGCCCCTCCCTGGGCAGCTGTTCCAGGGCTCTGCCCCCTCCGTGGGAAGAAGCTCTTCCTCATGTTGGGGGGGGGGAACTTGTTGGATTTTAGTTTATGGCCATTGCTCCTCGTCCTGTCACTGGCACCACTGAGCAGAGTCTGGGACCATCCTCTGAGGTGTTTGTATGGATTGATGGGATCCCCTCTCAGCCTTCCCTTCTCCAGACTGAGCAGGCCCAGCTCCCGCAGTCTCTCCTCATCTCAGAGATGCTCCAGTCCCCAGATCATCCCTGTGGCCTCGGCTGGACGCTCTCCAGCAGCTCCTTGGCTTTCTTACTTCGTCTCCTGTACCAGGCACCCAGTGAGAGGACGAGAGGGAACGGGCTCAAGCTGTGCCAGGGGAGGCTCAGGTTGGACATCAGCAGGAATTTGCTCGTGGAAAGGGTGGTCAGACCTTGGCAGGGGCTGCCCAGGGAGGTTTGGAGTGCCCATCCCTGGAGGTGTCCAAGGCAGGCCTGGCCGTGGCACTCAGTGCTCTGGGCTGGGGACAAGGTGGGCATTGGCCAAGGTTGTGACTTGATGATCCTGGAGGTCTTTTCCAGAGTAAATGATTCTGTGGCTCTGTGGTTCTTGGGCTCTGGAGCCCGGAATTGAACACAATACCCAGGTACATCCTATGTGACACCTGCTCAAGCTCTGGTGTCTCCCTGAGGGGCCGTGCAGGGGCCAGGTGGGACGTGCTGTACCTTGTTCCATTTTGTGTCGAAATCCAGCATGCTGAAATTCCCATTTTCCCTGAACCTGCTGCTGTGCTGTGCCGCTCTCACCAGTGTCTCTCTGTCCCACAGGTGGCCAGAGCAGCCCCAAGGCCGTGGCTGGTGCGCAGGGCCTGGCGCTGCTGGCGCTGGAGCCCGAGGCGCCCCAGGGCCCGCCGGGGCCCAGCCTGGCGCCCTGCCAGCTCCTCGCCTTCTCCCCCGTCAAAGTCCCGCTCCTGGCCGCGCCCTGCCCAGGTAAGGTCCCTCCTGCGGCTCCGAGGGGCGGCTGTTCGTGGGATAGCGTGGGATCGCGTGGGTTTGTGCGGCAGAGCGGTCCCTGCGCGTGGGCGTCGGTCCGTCCCGAGCGGCGCGGGGCAGTGCCGCAGCCTGGCGTTATGCGTGTGTTTCCTGCTCTGGTTTGGGGGCGTGCCCTGGAATCGTGTGTCAGGAGCGGGTTCGGGCCCTGTGGATGTTGGGAATGTTGGTGTCCCCGTGACACTGAGGGGCAGTTGAACCGAGCTGGGTCCGCCCTCACCTCAGGGTTCTGTGGGAAAACGTGCTCCGATCTGCACCGGGGCTTTGCAGCGCATCCTCAGCCTCCATGGGGGCAGTCCCAGCGGAAAATAATATTGGGTGAAGTCTTGGGGAGATTCTTTGGGTGTTTATAGTTGTAAAACGTACTGGGAGAGCAGAGCTCGCATTTTTTCCCAGAGGTTGAGGTGTGGTTGCTGCCTGGAAAAATCTCTCTTTTCCTGGTGTTGAGTGAAAACTCTCCGAACGTGGCAGCTGAGGAAGCACTGGGGTGTCCCTGCCTGGCTGGGCAAGTGTGGCTGGTTAAAAGTCTTTAGGATAATGTTTGAAACTGCACTTGCAGGGGTTAAGGTTATTTTTAGAACAGTTATTTGCCAATTAAGTTAAAGATGTAAATGAGGGTGCGTTTTCCACCTTTTTGGTAATTGGAGTGTAACACAGCAAGGCACAGGGAGATGGAATTCTGCAGCAGGTGTGGTTCTGGCTTGGTGTTCAAGGGAGATCTTTTAATGAGGAACGGATCCCAGTGGTCCTTGTTCCTGCTGAGCTGTCACTGGAGTCACCCAGATAAATCCCAGGGGTGTGAGCAGGGCTTTGGGATTAGGGGTGGGAAGAGTGGTGGACTCGATGATCCTGGAGGGCTTTTCCAACCCCAGTGATGCTGTGGAATGAGTGAAAATATTTTGTACTTTGTCCAAAAAAGGCTGGCGCTGAAATAAGAGCAGAAACCACAATTAATGCTGCTGTAGGGCAGGGAGTTGGTGCTGCTTCCCATGGAATGCCCTATTTGACCTCTAGGAAACATTTTGCCTGTTTATTTTAGAGGAGAAACCAAAGCGGGAGGGAAAAAAAACATTGTTTATCTAAAAAGTAGGGTTACATTTGAGATGTGTTCTCGGTGGGATGTGGGAGGCGCTGCGGTGTTGTAATCCCGGGAATGTCCATCCCTCCGTGAAGGCAAACGTGCCGGGCCATGAGAGCTGTCCCCCCGCTGTCCCTGGGCGTGCGAGGGGCTATCGAACCCCACGCTCTGAGTGCCTCAGCCATCATCCCGTTATCCATCATTCCTGGCAAACCACATGCTGTGGGCGTTCTCCCCTGCAGAATGGAGAGCAGCTTTTTGGGAAAGGGAGCTTGGAATTGCCTGATCTGTGAGCAATAAACGTGAGAGTCAGCTCTGCGTTTTTCTCTATTATCCCCACACTGGGGCCTTTGCAGAGCCTCCATAAAACACTTTTATAGGATTCATTTTACTGTGCTGGAGGAGGAGAGGACGAGAGGGGTTGGGGTCGGACTGTCTGTGTCACCACCAGCCTGAGGAACGGCTTCCCTGGGGGCTGGGAAGGAGGCCTGGGATGCCCTCAGGGCAGAGACCTCTCTGTGGTGTACTTGGCCCGGGCAAGTCCAACCACAGGACCTGGGAAAAAGGGCTGAGGGCTGTGGAAGGGCTGAGGAAGGGGCCAGGCTGGGGATAGGGAGGGAAAACAGGGGAAAAGCACACGCAGACACCTGAAACCCAGCCTGGGCTGCATCCCACACCCGGTGTTAGGGACGGTGCTGTGGCCAGGTGTGATGGGACAAGGGGGTGGTTTTAAACTGCAGGATGCTCCATTGGGATGGGAGATTGGGAAGCAATTCTTGGCTGTGAGGCTCCGTTTTTCCGGGTCCACGTGTGACTTATGAAGTGACATTGGGGTTAATGAACTTCCCGTATTCCCCTTGTGTAAAGTTTGTGAAAGGCCATGTTCACGCAGCAGGAATGAACTTAAAACCCCAAAATTAAATTATTTCCGGCTTAAATCTCCGTGTTTATTGGTGTCTGGAAGGCTGAACATTGTGTGATTATACCTGTTAATTGATTATCCCCTGTTAATTGATTATATTAGAGATCAATGTTATAGTCTTACCTTCTGTAGTTCTGTCACTAATCACAGGGATTTCCTCATCAATAGTCCCAGAATTGAATATTTATTTTTGAGGCCTTTGATTATGGATAGTTTTGCAGCCTTACAATTAATTTCTGGCAGCCTCATTAGTAACCTTGGAAAGAGCAGGTCAGTGAAACAAGGTGGGAGGTGTGGGAAGGGCCCTGGGCAGGGGAGGATCCAGGCCCTGGTGCTTTTCCATGCTCACTGAGGAAATTCCTTGGAGCTCCCTTGAAGCAAATCCCAAGGTCCCAGGAATTTAGGGGAACTGAGAGTGTGCACAAGGCAGTGGTAATCTTCACAAGTTCATTTTAATACAGGTTATTTTACATTTTGTGAAGGAAAATCAGAAGAGAAGCTGTACGAGAGTACGGGATATTTAGGGGATTTAAACCCATGTAGCCTCTCCCTGTGCTGTGAAGGATCCCAGCTGGATTCCTGGGAAATGGGGCTGAGCAGGCGAGGGTGGGATGTGCTGGGTGCTGCAGCTTGGCTGGGCCGTGGCTCTGCAGTCGGTTGTGCTCTTGGGTGTTACTTTGTCACTGTGCTTAGAAAATCGTAATGGTGAAATAAATGTATGGGAAAGATGCAGCATAAAAATACTGGCTTTAGTAGCAACATAAAATACAATTTATGTATAATAAAATACTGAAGTTTGAGAAACCTGCCCATGAAGTGATGTGGGACTGGACATTGAAAGGCTCAAACTCAGGTTCTGTGCAGGGAGAGGGGCCTTGGCGCAATATTTCTGTGCTCTCTGCTCTCCCCTCGGCGAGGTGAGCGGAGAAGGTTCCAGCAATGCTATTCCAGCCCTATTTTGGGTTAGTATTCCTTTTTTTCTCTCTCTTCGTTTTGCATCTTCTGGTGGTGCCGCTCCTGCCTCTCCCAGGCAAATGTTCCCTTAAATATTTCATGGCAGCCTCGCCGCGCGTGTGGGTTTGTGCCAGGTTTAACATAAAGGCTCAACAGGAGCTTGTGGAGATGCAGCTCCTCACCGTGCTGCGTCCTCGTGCTCGTGAGCTCTGCTGGGGGAGAAAACTGAATTTCCCAGCGCTCTCCAGCCAAGCCTCTGAAGGCTGGCTTAAAGAACCCCGGAATGCTTTAAACTCTGCAAACGGGAGCAGTTACCTGCAGTAATTAAGGTACGGGCTGTCGGTAATCTCTAATAGCGCTTCTGCAGCTACCGCACAAAGGAGTGGGCATTTATTTTCCTCACACGCAGGTTTTTTAATGATTGGAGTGAAGAAGGTAAGAGATGAGAGTGTGGTTATGGACTCTGTGAATTAGCAGCGAGCACAAATATTAAAAAAGGCACCATCTGCCAGCTCAACCATTTGCCACCTGTTCCCTGGCTCTCCGCATTATTTAAGGGTTTGAACGCGGTGCTTTAGGCTGCCACAGAGCAGCTGGGAACTGACTGAGTCGTTTTCCCATCAGCACCTCGATGCTGCGCCTTGAACCCCGCTCTGGGTGCCAGCTCCGTGTCCGAGCTCCGTCCTGTGTCCGAGCTCCGTCCCGTGTCCGAGCTCCGTCCCGTGTCCGAGCTCCGTCCTGTGTCCGTCAGTCCCTTCCTTGGCAGTGCTGCTGGGAGCCACAGCTCAGAGAGCAGCTGGCCATTGGTGATGGTGGGGCTGGGAGGAGAGCAGGAGCGGGGGCTGTTCCAGAGGGGTCACAGAACCTGGGAAAGGTTCAGGGTGGGGGAACGTTGGGCAGTGGATTTATTCCCACGAAACCCTTGAGCTCAGCCTGATATCTTCACGGAATCAGAGAATTCCAGGAAGGTTTGGTTTGGAATGAATCTTAAATCTCATCCAGTGCCACCCCTGCCGTGAGCAGGGACACCTTCCACCATCCCAGCTTGCTCCAAGCCCCCTCCAACCTGGCCTTGATGTTTCCAGCATTTTCCCAGATGTTTCCTGGCCAACCTCCTCCCTCCCCAGGTTTTGCTGGGAAGGCTGGACTGAGGATATTTGTCCAGCCTCTGTGGGAACAATAAACTCTTTGCTTCCTTCTCTTAACAAGGTTAATTAAAAGCTGCAATCCAGTGAGGAAATACTTGGAAAGCTCGTGCAGCTCTCGGCACTCGGATGGTTCCTGCCTGCTGTGCCAGGCCGGGTCCCTCTGCTGGGCTCACTCCCATCCTTAAATGAGTCACTCTGGGAATTTTCCTTGGGCAGTTCTTCAGATCAGTCCAGCCCTTCTGTACACCAGAATTCCTAGGTATTAGGTGAGCAAAAAATAACGATTTCAGAAAAATTACAAATATTCCAAGCAGAAATGTGATGTTCCTCTCCTGAGGAAGCTTTTCCCTCACCTTCCTGGATATCCCACATGCCTGGCAGTGAAACAGGCTCGGCTTGGAATGCTGAGTAGCTCTAACAAGCTTGTTGTAAATGATCAGCCCAGCTTTAATGCTGTGTAACGAAGCAAGTAAATGAATGTTTATAGTTATTAAAGTGATAACTTCCTACCCTCAGCTAATATTCAGCATAAAATCACTTTTTGGTTCCCTCTCCGTGTTGGTACATCCAGGGGAAGGTGAGCTTGTGCAGGGAGCTAAAATAATGCCCAGAACCACATTAAAATGTGGTCAATTCTCTCTTCCATTGCACAGCAAATCTCTGCTGGAAGCTGGAAGTGCTCAGCTGCCCAATTAAGACTCTCCAAGAAATGGGATGAGGTTCTTTTTGTGTGAAAATTCAGCTATTTTTGGGTTACCAAGGCAAACTGCAGGAGGAGGATGGGCAGGGAGAACTTTTGGATGTTGCACATTTTTACACACTTGAAAAATCAAGTCGGTCATGGAACGTTTATTGATGCAAACACGTGGATGGACCGAGCTGGATTCATGGAGCAGGGTGCCCTCTGTACAAACAGATCAGAGGCTGGCCGTGAGCAGGGACAGGGCTGGACCCCAGAAGCAGGTTACAGCTCAGCCCTGCTCCGGTTAGGCCATGCTCATGGTTAAGCAGCTGCTCCAAAGGTGTGAACCAGGAGAGGCTCCTCGGAGCCTGGGATGTAATAGCAAGGTATTGACAAAAGGAAAAATATCAATATTTCACGTGGCAGGTACAAAAGACAAACAGCCCCAATCCTTCCCTTCGTGCCCGGCTCTTGGCAAATGTCAGGGAAGTCAGAGTTAATTTGCTGTGTCTTTAAGTGCTTGGTGAAACACGGAGCCGGGTTTGTGCTGGGGGAAGCGCAGTGCTGGGCAGGGTTTAAATCGGGTTTCGCTGGTAGGAGCAGCAATTCCGCTGCTGCAATCCTGCCGGGGGGGTTTTCCCGGGCAGGAGCACAGCCAGGGCTCTCGGCACCGCTGCTGCTTGCGAGGGTAACGCTGATACCGGGGTTCTTCATTGCCCTGTCCCTTTGCAGAGCGCGGTCTGAACTGGGCAGACCGGGCGCTTTTTCTCTTGCACACTCAAATTTCGTTGAGATTTGTGTAGCTTAAAAAAGCCTTCGCTAGACTGGATGTATTTCTTGTAAATGGAGCAGAAGCCTTCGAAGGAAAATCCAAATGGAGTGAAACGAAGGAATAAGTCTGGCAGGATAATGGGATCGTTCCAAGAGGAGTCCTTGCTTGTCCCCGTCCAGGAGGAGATGAATGGATGAGAATTCCTGGGTGTGTCCATGAGGTTTGAATCAGAGCTGAGGGAACGCCTTGTTTTGGTGGCTGCTGCTGTTGTTTCCTGAATTTATTTGTGCCATTAAACCATTAGGAGCGGTGCGTGTGTGGCCAGGGCTTAATGGGATAATGCTGGGATGCAAAATAATTCAGAGGGTGGTGATCACAGCCAGCTTTGGTGTCCTGCTTGTTGGGGGGACTTGGAGAAGGGAACAAAGGAGCAAATTTTGCTGAGGTTTCTGGAAAAGATGGGAGATGCCACAGGAGTGCTGTAGCTTTGTGTGCATTTGTCTTGCTTGTTATCAGTCAGAAAAAAATGCATTTTTTTTTTTTTAAATTATTATTTATAATGTGTTCAGCCAACTTTATTTTTCGGATCTTTGGGGGACTGGTTTTGACATTGTAAAATGAAGACACAGAGTGGGTTTCAACCAACGTATTCCCAATGTTTGATGTGCATTTCCAGTCCCAAAACACAGCTGGGCACGGGGTAAACTCAGGGCAAAGCTGACACCTGATGGAGGAAGAAATTCCATAGTCTCAGTGGAATAATCTCCACTCTTAGGATTTGCATCTGCAGAGTCTTGTACCTTCTGGTGACAGCTCTTGGCAAGGGAATAACCTCACAGCATTCCCTGGAATAGAAGGGAACCCTGAAAGGTTGAGAGTTTAATTTTCTCCTAAACATTTAGTCCAATGGGGTTGTGAGCTGAGCAAACCCTGTGCCACAAAACATCCTCTGAATAATTCAAAAATACTGTTCCATTTCATCTTGGAAATGAAAATTAATACAGAAATACCTGACTGGGAGTTTATTATAAAGGAATATCAATTTCAGGGCACCATGGTGTGATGGGGGGGGGTCTGCAAGGCTGAGAGCTCAGGGTTTGTATTATTATTATTATTATTATTATTATTATTATTATTATTATTATTATTATTGCA
>VZRJ01001582.1:263981-281194 GCA_013397565.1 Ptilonorhynchus violaceus | reverse complement strand
GGTGTGCCTGCTTGGGTGTTTGAGTGGGGCACCGACACCGAACGCGTCACGCTTTTGGGGACGGCGCAGCGCTTCTCCCGATTAACATCCCCACGCTGCGTCAGCCCTCGGCCTCCTGCACCTGACGTGGCGTCTGGAGACCGAGCAGAAGGAGGGGGAGGAGGAACGAGTGGTACCAACCCCTGAGCCCCGAGAGCATCCCCAGGCGGAGGATTTGTGTGGCAGCGTGGGAAGGGCTGTTGGTCCCGCCGCCTCCAGCCTAGGATGGGTGGGATGCTGGAATCTTCACGCGCTGGGTCACATGCAGACTGTGGCTTCGGCAGGGTGAGGTGCCTGACAGCAGCCCGGTGTCCCTGAGCCACGGTGGGAAGCTCCGGGTTTGTTTTCCCAGAAGCTCTTTGGGTGGTTTAACACCCGAGTTTGAGACCAGCCAGGGATGAAGGTGGAGGAGCAGAGTCCTGCGTGACCCTGCCTGGGCTCTGCAGGGCTCAGTGCCAT
This sequence comes from Ptilonorhynchus violaceus, assembly GCA_013397565.1. Classification (NCBI taxonomy): domain Eukaryota; kingdom Metazoa; phylum Chordata; class Aves; order Passeriformes; family Ptilonorhynchidae; genus Ptilonorhynchus; species Ptilonorhynchus violaceus. The sequence goes on along the minus strand of VZRJ01001582.1, from coordinate 280,696 downwards.
TCAGCAGGGCTTGGCTCTGCTCCAGAACATCTCCCTTCGGTATCTGCGAGGGGTGGGGACTGTTCACCATGCTCATTTCTTCCTGGTTTTATCTTAAAGGGAGCAAGGGATCATTGCACATGAAAATACAACAACCATAAACTCACAAATGTTGTTTTTAAAATATTTTATCTGTTTCTCTTAGTGCCTGACATTGTTTTTCTGTTAGATTTGTGTCTTTATTTCCTGATGAAAACAAACACTGATTCGGGTTTGATGTAACCCAGTGAGTACTGGAGAGAGAAAATATGGCTGGAAATCCTCAAGTGCTCTTGGAAGTGTCCCAGGCCAGGCTGGACAGGGCTTGGAGCAGCCTGGGATAGTGGAAGGTGTCCCTGCCCATGGCAGGGGGTGGCACTGGATGGGCTTTGAGGTTCCTCGCAGTCTCAAACCAGTCTGGGACTCTGTGAGAGTGCGAATGAGTTTGGGGTTCTGTGCCTTAGGTTCTATTTTGCATTTAAGCATTAAGGTTTGTGAGGCATTTATAGAGGAGTGTGGGTGACACAAGCACTGAAGCTTGTGTCCAAGGAGATTATTTTTTCAAATACCCTTTTCCCAAAAATAAGAGCTGGAGAGAAAGGAAGTTCAGAGAAGGTACTGAGTGTGTCTGACAATGCTCCACGTCCCTAAACCTGAGCCCGGGGGCTGTGTTTGGATCTAAGGGAGGTGTCAGGAGAAGCTTTTCCCTGAGATGGAATCTGAAGTGATGCTCCTGTTTCAAAACCCCGTGAGAAATGAAGTTTTCCAAGGCAATTGAAATCGGTGTGTAGGAGGATGGCAGGGTTGCAGAGATGTTAATTTTAACCCCGTTGGTGCCATGGCCCTGGCAGCTCTCAGCTGAGGAACCACGAGGGTGGGCAGCTCTTCTGCTGTGCTGCAGTTTTATCTCCCCGAAGTACTGAGAGAGTGACTGGTGTGGGATTAATTCCTGATTTCAGGAAGCAGAAGAGTACTCAGGACCCTGCAGGGTCACCGTCCTGTCTGTGGATCTGCTGTGCCCAGGGCTCTGTGGGGGAGTTCTGGGACTTGTCAGTCAAAGACCCCAAACCGTGTCCCTTGAAACCCCAAATACAGAAATCCTGGTGATGTCTGTGTGGTTCAGGGAGGATCACGGTACGTGGTGTCTGTCGTTGGAAAGCAGAGTTGGACTTGGGCAGATTCTGGGCTGAACTGGTGCCACTAGAGCCTGAGTGGGAAGAACTAAACCCAAACAAGTGTTGTTTACTTTGGGAGGCACCGTGGCAAATGCACACATTTGGACACGCGCTGAGAGGGCTGAACCTCCCTCCGACAAACAGAGCTTTGTTTGCCCTGTGTAGCTGTGTGCTCAGAGCTGCATCTTGCTCCTCCAGCCCCTGTCTCAGGCGTGCCAGCCCTGTCCTGTGTGGATTATCCTGGAAATCTCCCCCGTGAGCAGTAAGACATGGGACGGGGTGCTGCTCTCACCCCCTGCTCCGTGTCCCTCATGGATACAGAGCTGTTGGTTCATCCTTGAGTGGCAGAATGCTGCAGTGGTTTGTGTTGGAAGGGACCTTAAAGATCCCCTCATTCCCAACATCGAGTCCACAGTGCTGCTGTCGTATCTCCGCACCTGAATTTCAAAGGCAGCTTCAGTCTGGCTTTCTGTTCAAAGCTAAATGTTATAAAATAAGGCTGCTGGAAGCTGGGCCTGAGGTGGGCTGTAAAAACCATTCCAAGTCCTGCAGATGTAATTAAGAAGTGGGAATTTGTTTCTTTCATATTAATTAATTTATTATTACTATTGGTACCATTTGACTGAATTCCATGTAAAGGTGAAAAAATGGGTGTTTACAATCATGGAATTGTTTGGGTTGCAAGGGCCTTTAAAGCTCATCCAGTCCCACCCCCTGCCATGGGCAGGGACACCTTCCACCATCCCAGGCTGCTCCAAGCCCTGTCCAACCTGGCCTTGGGCACTCCCAGGGATGGGGAAGTATCCCATGGAACAGACTGATGGTAGCTGTCCCTGCTGTCCCTCTGCTGTACACTTATTTATCCATGCCCGTGTGTGTAGCTGTGCCCAGCTGTGGTTCTGTGTCTCCTGCCTCTGTTTGTCAGTCCAGCAAAGAGAGCAGACCCCACACTCATTTCCCGACCTCCTCCGGTGCAGTTGATTAATCTGAAGGGATCCAGTGAGGTCACTTGGCTTCAACACCATCCATTTTGAACTAAACAAATGAAACATTTCTGTGCCAAAGTCCACGAGCAGCTCCTGCTCCTTCCAGTCCCTGTGATGCCCCCGAGTCGCCTGTGCCTGTGCCAGGCTGAACCATCCCTGCTGAGAGCTTCTTCTTCCCGGAGACAAACATTCACTCCGGTGCCCCCTTCCCCTCCCAGCTCATTGCCATTCCTCTGTGCTCCACGCCGGGTCACCGAATGCATTACTTTTGTTACTTCCCAGAGCAGCAGAAAAGGAGATCTTCAGCAGAAATTTCCATATTGGTTTTTTTTTCACTTTAAAAATAGGAAAACTCAAATGAAAATAAACCACAGGAAACATGGATGAAGAAGTGCAAAGCAGTTGGGGTAATTCTGCCCAAAGCAGTGATGCTGCCACAATTTAGAGGGTTGTTTCTGTTTGGACAGATTAAAAAATTTTGATTTATAAATTTCTCCTCCGTTTTCCTCCGTGCTTAAAGAAGTGGACCGTGCACTGTACAGGGACTTCCCATCCCTGGCAGTGTCCAAGGCCAGGCTGGACGGGGCTTGGAGCAGCCTGGGATAGTGGAAGGTGTCCCTGCCCATGGCAGGGGTGGGACTGGATGGGCTTTAAGGTCCTTCCCAACCCAGACCAGTCCGGGATTCTGGGATTCTGTGGTGTAAACGCTGGTTGTCCATGGTCTGTCCTTTTCTCTAAGCAACCCAAACCAGTCCTGTCTGCCTCTCATCATTAAATGTGCGCAGTTTCTGGTTTCCAGCTGGGAATCAAGGGCCCTTGGCAGGTTCCAGGTGGAACAGAGCTGTGCCCATCCACCCCCACTGCCCTGGAACCACCTTTGGGGTGGATCCCAGGAGAAGGCATAAGAAGGGATTGCCATTCTCACCCCCAGTTAGGGGTGGGTTGGGGTGTGTGGTCCCTGAGCATCCCAGAGCACCGCGGGGTGCTGGGGACTCTGCATCACCCAGAGAGCTCCGGGTGAGCTCCCCCTCCCCCAGGGAGCCTGTGCTGAGCTTTGGGGTGGGATTGAGGCCAGGGCAGCTCTGCTGAGCCCTCGAGAGCTGTGCCAGCTGTGCCAGCTGTGCCGGGGTGCTCCTGCCCCGCAGCCCCTCTGCAGCCAGCCAAGGGCAGCGGCTGCTCGGGAAGCTCCACACGTTCCGTGCTCTGGAGCACAGGGAAGGAGATAATCACATTCAGAAAGTGCTGAATATTTTTAATGAATGTGGCTGGGCCTTTCAGAGAAACAGAGGAAGGAAAGGAAATTTCTCAGAGGTGGCTCCTGGGCAGCCTTGTGTTTACCCAGCAGAAATTGCCTTGAGGAAGAGCGTGGCGTGTCCTTGAGGGGAAGGGGGAGGCAGAGCTGCGGGGTGAATGTAGCTGGAGGAGGCTGCCTGGGTGCTAAAACGTCAATTTTTGTTTTTGTTCCTGCTCAGTTCTTCCTTTTTGTCAAGCCAAGAGACTTCCCTTGTCCTTTGCCCCAAATTATCTCATCAGGACAGACCGTGCTTCTAAATGAGGCAAATCCCTGTGCCTTGATCTTCCGTAACTTCTGGGGTCAGGAAATGACAGCAGCAATAATAGAAATAAATGGGTGCATTGCTGGGCCTGGCTGTTCCTGCCTGTCAGACACAGTGGCTGCAATTACTGATTCCATTGCTCTTTTCCATTAGACTGCCTGTTCGTGTCCCAGGATTTCACAAACTCCTCCTCCCCGTGCTTGAGACAGTTTGGTTGCACCAGGATGTGCACAGGGAGTTCCTCGGGTGTGGCAGGGCCTTCACACCAGGGGAGATTTAGATTAGATATTAGGAAAGTTTTTTTGTCATGGAAAGGCTTATAAAGCATTGGGCCAGAGTGCCCAGGGAATGTTGGAGTCACCGGCTCCGGAGGGGGTTCAGCCGTGTGGATGTGGCACTTGGGGACGTGGTTTAATGGTGCCCATGGAGCTGGTGCTGGGTCACAGCTGGACTGGGTGATCTTAAAGGTCTTTTCCAGCCTAAATGACTCTGTGATTCCATGATCCCGGCTGGGGCTGGCGTCACTCACTGTGGGGCCGGGAACAGGCAGATTCCTCCAAAGTAATGCTCCGGTAGTGAAAGAATGGGACCAGACACGGAGTTATTCTGATCCTTCCCCCAAACCATCCTGCATCCCGTTCTCTGTGGCCTGGGACATTCCTCACCAGCAGAAAGGCTGGATTTCTGTGCTGGGCTTGGCTCACATGGGGCAGGAGCTCTGTGCTGATGCTTTAGCCCGACCTGCCTCACCCCCATCACACAGTGCTTAAGGTTATTATCTGCTCTGGGAACAGCTTTGAACTCCGGCCCTGGTTCTGCCTCTCAGTTCAAGTCCAAATCCCGTGGGAGACAGCGGGGAGACAGCAGGAATGAGTTAAGTGAGGAATGCTGGCAGTGATTTTTGTAAGGGAGCCGTGGTTTCCCCGCAGCAGCGGGCAGTGGATTTTCATTCCTGGCGTTGGCTCCCGGAGCTCCCCACGCGGAGCTGGGGATTACAGGCATTTCTCACTCCCGACAGGGGCTGGGGGAAGTGCCTGGGACCAAATCTCTCCCAGACAGTTTAACTCCTTGAGCTCAGTGCCAGGGAGGGCCAGGAGGAGGTGGAAAACAGGGCAGACACTGGAGTGACTGGGGAGGAAATCTGTGTTGGGCACGGAGCAGCCCTGTCCCTGCTACCTTCTCCTGTCTCTGCTCACTCCTTTCCCTCTGACCTCTCCCATCTCTGTGTTGGGAATGCTGTTCCTACAGGGCAGGGCAGGGCAGCATCTTCCAGGTCTGGGATGAGGCTGGTTCGTGCCAGCCCTGCAATCCAGATGTCTCATGCCCTGCTGCTGAGGAATTGGTCAGTGCCTGGTTTCGCTCATCTCCTCAATTTTCTGTTCCTTTCTGCAGTTTCCAGACGTTTGGGGGAGATTCCTTAGCAAAGGAAGGCTTTCCCTTATCCCAGTTTTGCAATTTGGTGTTAAAGTAGAGCCACAGAATCCCAGAGTGGTCTGGGTTGGGAGGGACCTTAAAGCTCATCTCATTCCACCCCCTGCCATGGGCAGGGACACCTTCCACTATCCCAGGTTGCTCCAACCCGGCCTTGGACACTTCTGGCTTAAGGTCCCTTCCAGCCCAAACCGTTCCGGGATTCCCTGTGGCCCCTGTTCCTTTGGGGGCAGGGCTGTGAAAGGCTCCTTCCATCACCCTCAGGGAAGTGAGCCTTAAACCCTTGCTGGGCTGCCAGCAGTAAGGAGAGAAGTGCCTGGGCCTTGTTGGGAACGGCAAGAACTGAAATTTAACAGGAATAGGAGCTGTCCATGGCTGGAACCAGCTGTGGTGGGGTCCAGGACCTGCATCCCATTGTTTTGCCTGGATAGTGATTCCCTTTAGCCAATGTGGAAACGTGAGTTTTCTGTTCTGGGAAAACTCTCCTGTCCGGTTTAATTGATGTAATTTGGCTCCTGGCTCCTGCTGGAGGTGAGGTACACCCACGCATTTACAGGATGGGGAATTCCCAGTTTTCTCCTTCAAGATGCTGAAACAACTGTGCAAAACTTCCAGTTCAGCCGCTGGGGGATGGGTGTGTCGATGACACCCATTCCCAGTTCAGCCAGTGTGGCTGTTCCCATTCCCAGCTTGGCCAGAGTCCCTGAGCTGCCCTTTCCCAGGAGCAGGGAGGGAACATTCCCTGGGGCTCCAGGTGCCCAGGGAGCTCCTCGGCTGAGCCCCCTCTCCCTGTGGGAAGGTTTTTGCTGCCAGAGGGACAGAGGACGTGGGGCTGTGGAGCCCCAGAGTCCCATTCAGAGGGGCTGGGGATCCCAGTCCAGCCATGGAACTTCCAGCACTCCGGATGGCCCCTCAGGATTCCATCGTCAGGGATGCGCATCAGGGCAGTGGATCACTGCAACAGGATCTGCAGATTTCTGGACCTTCCACCCCTCTGCCTTTGTCTCCTTTGTCCTTGCAGTGTCCCTGTTGCAGTTTAATGGAGACAGAGGTTGCTCCATGTTTGGAAAATGCTGGAAACTGCCCTGAAATAATCTCAGGAACAGGCAGATGTTCTCCAAAGGCACTGTTTGCTCCTCGGGCCTCCCTGGCTCGACAGTCATGCAGAACTTCATAGCAAAGAGCACGTCCATCCTCCCTCCCCCTCCTCAGGATTGTTTCAGAGTCAAATTTGCCTAAATTTAATCATAAACCACTCGGAGTGGGGGTTCATATCCAGCTGTAATTGCAGCCCAGGTTATGTTCAGTTCAGCCCAGAAGCTGATATTGCATCGTGACATTCCACTCGATCCAGGCTTTATTTGTATTCCGGATCCATCCATTGCAAAGGCTGCTCTTTATGAGCACAAAGAGCTCGAAAGCATAAATATTTATTCCTTAAAGGTTAAGATTGCCTTAAATCATTCCAGCTTATTTGGTGAGCAGCAGTTATAATTAAAATAAGCAGTTGAACTCGATCTGCATGTATGAAATGCATATATATGTGTGTATAAATATATATTTATATATACTTGACTCTGCTGCGGATGGAAGCCGTGGGATAATTGCTTCCATCACATCAAAAGATGCACTGATATTGTTCCTGGATTGGATAATAAATCAACATAAAGAAGCAGCTGAAATTATATAATGGCAAGTCACGTTTGAGCAGGCAGCAGAGAACGAGGTGGGAGAAGGAGCAGAGCTCAGCTCGAGTGCTGGGTGCAATTGCAGGAGATGATTATGCAAGTTATGGAAATGAGTCCAGTTTTGGGTGTAGAGAATTCATGGAATCCAACACTGGTTTGGGCTGGAAGGGACTTTAAAGCCCCTGCCATGGGCAGGGACACCTTCCACTGTCCTAGGGTGCTCCAAGCCCCGTCCAACCCGGCCTGGGACACTCCCAGGGATCCAGGGGCAGCCACAGCTGCTCTGGGCAACCTGTGCCAGGGCCTCCCCACCCTCACAGGGAGGAATTCCTTCCTAATTTACCCCAAAGCTGCCCTAAATGGTGGTGCCAGGAGCTGCGGTGCCCGGCCGTGCGTGGGCAGGGTTTGGATCCGTGCTTCCCAGGCTGGCCTGGAGGGTTTGGAGCTGCCTGAGCCCGACAGTCCCACAGGGATGTTCAGCAGCAGGAGGGGACAGGGCCAAGCCTGGCTGCTGGCACAGGCTCCCATCTGCAGCCTTGGCCTTACAGGACAAACTGCACGTTCCCCATCCTGCTCACCGCGTGTGTTTTGGAATGTGTTGGTATTTGTAAAGACTGTTGTTTTGGATACATTCAGGATTGCTGCATAACCTTTTCCAAGGATGTTGTAGATAAGAGGGTGTTCCTGTGCACACCCCCCAAGCTGAGCCAATGAAACACCATTTTAGTCTGTCTCTGATACCTCTGAAACCCACAGGATTAAAGTCTGCTTTTTATTGTTGTTAAAATTAATTTGAAAAGCCAAAGAAACCCCAAACCCTCTTGCTCTATGAAATATTATTCCTGGGATTAATTGTGTGGGAATGTCCATGTAAGTTACAGCTGGAAGTGATCTCCAGGGACATGGAAAGCAGAGTTTCAGGCTGTTCCCATGTGTTCTGCTGAGCATCCCTGTAAAACCGGGGGGTCTGTGGGGAGGTGCTGTTGCTCCGGATAATTGGAGACACCTTCGACTCCAGAGCTGGAATTGCTGGTTCCTCAGCATCTCCCTGTATCCAGAGAGCTCATCCAAGTTAATGGTTTTGTCAGGGGCATTGACAGAAGCAGGAATAAGGAGCTGTCATTGCCTGAGGTGTGAGCGTGGGCTGGAGCTGGGAATGCTTCACTCCTGGTTGGAGCTGGCTGAGGCACCGGTGCCTCCAGGGACGTTCTCCTGCTGTGGTGAGCACAACCACCAACCACTGACCTCCTCCTCTTCCCTAAAGCCTTCATTTATCAGCCTTTCTCCCAGGCAAGTGTGGATTACACTCATCAGCACCTTGCAGGGTGATTTGTCTCTCGTGCTGCCAGTCGTGTCTGGCAGGAATTTCTCTTCTCCTGGCTTAATGTTGGGGGGAAAAAAAGAAGAGAAATAATAAAATGCTTCTTTTCCTGATGTTTTTCCTGCAGCTGCTTGTAATTCATCTCCCTCTATCCCAAGGAAGTCCTTACCTGTGAGGGTGCTGAGGCCCTGGCACAGGGTGCCCAGAGAAGCTGTGGCTGCCCCGGATCCCTGGAAGTGTCCAAGGCCAGGCTGGGCGGGGCTTGGAGCAGCCTGGGATAGTGGAAGGTGTCCCTGCCCATGGCAGGGGTGGCACTGGATGGGCTTTGAGGTCCCTTCCAACCAAACCAGTCTGGGATTCCATGGTTCTGTGTTGGAATGTTGTGCTTTGGCACTTGGAATTGTAGGGACACAAATCAAAGAAGGGGTTTGGACTGTGTGAGTTTTATACCAGACTGAAGGTTTCAGAAATGCTCCGTATTATTCCAAAATGCTGAGAAGTTGGGATGGGAACTGTTTGATAGCCCATGAAGAAGTAGTGAAAGGAAGGGGCAGTAAATCCTGCAGCTTGGATTGCACTAGGGAAATGTGTTATTCCCAGAGTCTGCCTTAAAGTAGGGAATATCTCCTACAGTTTGGAGATGCTGGCTTGTAAATAGGACATGGGGACTGCTGACGGGACACTTGGATTCACAGCTGGCAGGAGAGGGTGTTGGGTGGCTCCTGTGTGGGTTTCTCAAAAACCTGTGCACAGTTAATGGGAAATTGATGCTCCGGGTTGGACCTCAAATTTGGCAACAGCCACAAGTTCTCCAGGACTGAGGAGCCTGGTTTAACTGGCACAGTTCTAGCAGCAACCCTGGGTTACTGATTTGTCATCAATAATGTACATGAGCAAATTGGTGATTTTCTGGTTTGGGCCCTGTGTGAGCAGGCTGCGATTCCCTGGATAAAGCTGCACCTTTAAACGACTGGCAAAATAAATTCCCATGGATGGAGAGGGACACAAAGAATTTGTGATGAACAACAGTAGAAACCAGAGGTGTGTTATTTAAAATGAGAAAACTGATCTTGCTGTGACCTGCTCTGAGGGCATCAATCTATCCTAGCAAATTCTCGTTTTGAGGGCCACGTTTTCATTCATTTCAAATTGCTGGCACTGCTATTTGGCTGAGAATCGCTGGGCATCGCAGCCAGGAACGGAGCTGAACACAAACCTTCTTTTAACCGTGCAGTGGGGGGAGGGAGATGTGTTCAGCAGATTAATTAATTGAATCATTAGAGTTGGAAGAGCTCCCTGAGACCCCCAAGTCCAAGTGTCAGTGCAGCACCACCATGCTCACCACTGACCTTGTTCTCGAGTGACAAGAGCTGGGAAAAAACTGAGGTTTCAAAGGTATTTTGGTTTCCTGGGAAAAAACCCACCCTTTCTTTGCGGTTTGATGACAGGCTCTGCCTCCAGGATGGACAGTCCCGTGGGGCCCTTGGTGCCAGCACAGGTCACCCGTGTCACCGCCGTGGCCACGCCGGCCGTCACCTTCATGGCCACCAACCTGATGGAGCAGGCTCGAGCAGGTGGGTCCTGTTCCCACGGCCTCATCCCGTGGCTGGAGCTTATGTTGTGTGTTTGTGTCCCGACCCAGCCGTGCTTCCCGTCCCGCAGGGGGGTGGGGCACCCTTAGGGAGTCCCCTCCAATTCGAAGGGGTTTGCTGTGGTGGAGTTGGACTGGTGGTTCCTTTGCCTGAGCTGGGGCCACTCAGCCAAGGAGGGGGTGCCACCCTCACCACCTTGGAGGCACCAGGGGGCCCTGAGAGCACCTTCCCAGCCCTGTTCCGTGGGAAAAAAATGGTGTTTATCAGGAGATTCCTAGGGATTGGCTCAGACATAACTTATCTGCACCCCCAGGGATTAGACTTTGCTGCCCAGAGAGGTTTTGGACTCGCCGTCCCTGGCAGTGTCCAAGGCCACGCTGGACGGGGCTTGGAGCAGCCTGGGATAGTGGAAGGTGTCCCTGCCATGGCAGGGGTGGCACTGGATGGGTTTTAAGGTCCCTCCCAACCCAAACCAGTCTGGGATTCCATGATTTTCGGGGCAGTGGCAAACAGCACCTCTTGGCCATTTCTGGCTGTGTGCCTGGAAAATCCAACCATGAAATGAGTTTGTCCTTGACCTCCCCATGAGCAAAGAATTTGTCAGTGTTATTCTCCTGTTCCCATGACCAATCTCCTGAACGGTAAAGGGGAGGGTGGGGAGTGATTGTTGCAGCAAGGAGAGAAGCTCAGCTCAAGGAGATTTGTTCTGAGAGGGGAAAGGAGCACTTGGAGGGCACAGCAAAACTGGTCAGAGCAGCAAACAAACACCAGCTAAAGGGGAAAAGAGTGTGGGAAGGCAGAGCTGGAGCGGGATCTGTGTCCCTAAAGTAGAGGTGATGCGGGAAGGTGGGATTCCCACCGCCTGGAGCAGGGCATGGATGTGGCCAGCACTGAAATCCCACACTTGGGTTGAGCAAGAACCAGCAGAGGAAGAGCTGGGAGTCAGGGAGGGGTTTAGGCTGATCTCAAAACCCAGAGCAATGAGGTTGTGAGGGGAGACAGAATTGACTTGTGAGATTCTAGGGGAAGATAAAAATGATAAAGTCTGGAGTGCACTTAATTAAATCAAATTTTCAGGAGCATTCAGAATCAAAATTTTAAACTTTGTTGAGATTAATGGAGCTTTGGCCTCTACACATTTTTACAAAACAAATTTTTATTATGTCACGTCCACAGCTCCTTGTGGCACAAATCCACCTTCCCTCTTCACCTCCCTCTCTAATTCTGCTTTTAATGAGTTGTTTGTGACCACACCCCAACATCCTCTGTGACATACCCAAGGCAGTTTTGCTACTTCCCCTTTCCTCCTCATGCTGAGAATGACTCATTCCCTGTGCCTGCCGAGGACCTGGGAGAAGCCTCTTTAGCCAGGGATGTTTATCCTGCATCCCCAGCAGCCGAGCAGGAACACCCCAGTGCTGGCTGTGCTGCTGCGTTTGGGGGCAGGGAAAGGTGTTGGGAATGTGTTGTGGTGGCTTCACCGTCAGGCTGCAGCTTAGTTGGTGCACTGGAGTGGAAGAGAGGGAAAAAAGGTTAATTATTGAGGAAAGAGTAAATCCGAGGGAAGGTGTGACCCGGTGCAGGTGAATGCATCGTGCCGGTCCTTCCCAGCGTGGGCAGAGGAGGAGAGGTCTCCAATGATGGCAGAAGTGCTGACAGGGATCCCCTTGGGAAGCAGAGAGGCTCTCTGTAGCTCCACGTGCCCCGTGGCACAGCCAGCCTGACTCCACGTTTGTATGCTCCTGCCCCAGCCTCGCCGGGAATTCCTGAGCTGGTGGAGGGAGAAACAAGCTGGGATTATTTTTCTCTTTACATTGTACTTAGGGAAAACATTCAGTGTTCAACTGCAGGTATAAAACTAAACGACTCCTGCTGTGCACAGGGACCTTCAGGAGTTTCCTTTGTTATTTTATTTTCCTTGGTTTTATTCCCATCCTCTTTTCTATGTGCTGACTGCCCAAGATGCCGCGGCCGTGTGTGCCACACGGGAATGCCTAAGGAGCTGTGAGCGGCTGCTGCAGGGGCTCACCCCCGCCTGCAGCACCCAAGGGTCTCCCTGGGGCCTTGGCTTTCCCGGGAGGATGCCGAGGGAGCTGTTCACAGGAGGAGAACAGAGACTGCCTCGGGTGTCTGTGCACAGAGAGTCTCCTTCAGGAGCTGTGTGAGGTTCGAGGGCACGGGGGCTGTGTGCCCACCCCGGCGCCTCCCTGCTCTGAGCCCCCACCTCAGCTTCAGTTATTGATGACCCAGGCAATTACCCCGGGCTGAGCTCCTGCAGCGTGGTTTAGGGTCTGCTGCTACCTCAGTTTGCTTTAATCTGCCACTTGACATGTGTGTGTGCCCTGGGAGGGTGGGGAGGCCCTGGCACAGGTTGCCCAGAGAAGCTGTGGCTGCCCCTGGATCCCTGGAAGTGTCTGAGGCCAGGTTGGCCAGGGCTTGGAGCAGCCTGGGTTAGTGGAAGGTGTCCCTGCCCATGGCAAGGGGTAGGAATGGGATGACTTTAATGTCTTTCCCAACCCAAACCATTCCATAATTCCATGATTTGTATTAATGCTTCTAAATCCATGGAAACGTTTTCCTGTTCCTCATGCCCATGTGCCTGTGCCTGTGCCTGTGCCAAGATATGGATGGAATACCTTGGCTGCTTTAAACCAGCATGACAGTGATGACTGTAAAAGTACCAGTGTTATCTCTGGCCATTACCTGTGGCCTCTCCCCATGGCACTGCTGGCCCTGGCAGTGTCCCTGTGCCATCCCTCCGTGTCCCAGACCTTCCTGAGCTGCCAGGATGTCCTTCCCCTTCCCAGAGGCCAGGCGGGAGCAGGCCGAGGTGGGCGTTGACACCGGGTGGGACTTCCCTGTGTTCAAGGACCAAGGTGCCCGGGAAAGCTTTGATTCCCCATTAGCAGATATCCAGGGAAGGAAGATGAATTCAGAGTCCCTTTTGATGTGTGTCAGCTGCTCCCTGCCCCCGGCTCCTTTAATGTGGAAATTAATGGCTCTGCTTTGGAAATCTCCTTTTCTGCTCCCCGTAAAAACAGAGTAAGTCATCTTCTGGGCAAATGCCATGGATTTAATGTTTTATTATGCTGAGATATTCCAAGGGAAGCAGAGTCAAATGGGGACCTGTTCTGTACTCTGAGTAATCTTAAACTTAATGGAATAGCATTTTGAGGTGAGTCTGACACAGAACCATAAAACCCCAGACTGGTTTGGTTGGAAGGACCTTAAAGCCCCTCCAGTACCAGCCCTGGCACCTTCCACTATCCCAGGCTGCTCCAAGCCCCGTCCAGCCTGGCCTTGGACACTTCCAGGGATGGGACACCCAGGGATACCTTCCCTGGGACTGTGGGTTGTACAGAGAATCCATACACACCTTGTCCTCCCTGGTGCAGGTGGGATGGGCCAGGTGACCTCGGCTCAACCCCCCAAATATGTGTTTGAAGAGGATAAGAAGACAAAAACCCCCAAATGAAGGAAATACCTTAATTTCCTAATATGTCTTATTGTGAAAAAACTCCTTTTCTTGCTGGTTGGGTCTCTGTCTCACTCCTGCTGCCTCCTTGCCTTGTGCCCCTTGGTGCCCCTTGAGTGCCCCTTGGTGCCCTCTGTTATTGACACACACATTTTGTAGGCAGCAGAAACGTCAGGGTTTAGGATTTCAGGATGGAGACAGCTGTCTGCAAAGGAGAGGGAAGTGTTCCTTCCCTGCTTCCAGTGGAAATCAATCCAGCACTCCCTGGGGATTCCCAGAGCACAGCAGGATCTGCAGGCTGGGAGGAAGGAGGTGCCTGGCGGGTCATGGTCCCCAGGGAGAAGAGGATCAGAAAGTCCTTTGGGTTGGGAAAATCCTCTAAGATCCTCGAGTCCAACCATGAACCCAGCTCCGCCCGTGTCCCTAAGGACGTGTCCCTAAGGATGTCCCATGGGGAACACCTGTGGGCTCAGGGAAAGCAGGTCAGAAAACTCAGTGCAATAAAGAGGTCTGGGAATGTGTTCCACTAAAATGTGGTGTTTGGAGAGGAGCCACACGCCGGGCACAAGGGGTGTGTGTGGATAAGGGTGAGTGAGGAGGAGGAGGCGGCCCCGGGAGGCTCAGAGCCACAGGCAGCAGTTTGGGTTCATTTCACCAGCCCTGGCTCGTTGGGAGTTTGTTTCTGGCACATCTCAAGGAACTCCTTTCCCCTCACAGATCGTGGCAAGGAATGCAGCAGATCCTCCTGCCCCCCGACGCTGATCCTGCACACCGAGAGGAAAAGTGTCCCCGCGGGCAGCGACAGCGACAAGGTCTGTGCTGGAGCTTCTTCCAGAGCCTCTTCAAACCCCTGAGCTGCACGAACCCGGGTCAGGGAGAGGGACTGGCCTGCCTGGAGCTCTCTGGAGATACAGGATTGTTCCCTGCAGTGGATTTTAAAGAGCCATGGACTCAATTTATCTTGGAGCTTTGTAGGAGCTCTGTCCCTGTGCCAGAGAATGAGGGCAGGGACACTCGGGGCTGGTTTGCTCCCCATGGAATCCCAGAGCAGTTTGGGTGGGGAGAGCCCTTAAAGCCCATCCAGTCCCCCCCCTGCCATGTTCAGAGACACCTTCCACTATCCCACGTTGCTCCAAACCCTGTCCAGCCTGGCCTTGGACACTTCCAGGGATGAGGCAGCCACAGCTTCTCTGGGCAACCTTCCGCACCCTCACAGGGAAGAATTTCTACCCAATATCCCATTTAAATCTACCCACTTTCAACTTAAAGCCATTCCCCCTTGTCCTGTCCCTCCATCCCTTCTCCCAAGTCCCTCTCCAGCTCTCCTGGAGCCCCTTTTAGGCCCTGGAAGGGGCTCTGAGGTCTCCCTGGATCCTTCTCCTCTCCAGGTGAGCACCCCCAGCTCTCCCAGCTTGGCTCCAGAGGGGCTCCAGCCCTGGGAGCTGCTCCGTGGCCTCCTCTGGACTCTCTCCAGCAGCTCCAAACATTCCTTTGCTGTTGGATGGAGCCAGAGGTGCAGCTGGGGGATGATCCCTGTGGCAGTGTTGTGGTGTCCCAGAGGAGCTGCTGGGAAGGAGCACTGATGGCAGTGGGGCCCTGGGCTCTGGGGAGCGCTCGCTGCTCCCTGGGCTCGTTTCTGTCCTTGTTAGTGCCACACACGGAGTTATCCCTTATCCCTGCTCTCCCAGGGGAGCTATTGGTGTGGACAGAACTTGTTGGCTGAGTGTTCATTTATACTGCTCTAAGTGGGCAGCATTTTTATCACTTCCCATTTATCTGGGCTGTTCCAGAGGCAGCTGGCTCTCCATAAAGCCACTCTTGGAATACTGGCCACAAGGGTGATCCACTCCAGGCCAAAGGGGTGACTTGTACACCAAGAACAGTTCTCTGCCCCAGCTTTGTTAACTGATCCCTCTGTCTGTCTTTCCAGGATCATCCCTTTAAACTCGTGAGTGAGGGTGACAGCGCTTCCAGCGGGAACAAGCCTGTGGCATCCACTCCAGTGCCGGGATCCCCATGGTAAGGAGGTGCACTCAGAGCTGCCAGAGCCCTTCCCCGGAGCCATTCCCTTCCCAAACCTGCCTGCCTGGGCTGGGACATGGGGAAAATATGTGTTTTTCCAGGGGTGCTAAGCAGCATCTCCAGGTTCCTGGTCCGGCTTCTGGTGGAGCTTTTCCTCGTTAATCATGGACTTAGGGAGAATCTGGGAGAGAGCCACGAGCAGCAGCCAGAGCCCTGGGATGTGCAGGGTGGGCTCTGCCTCGCTGTGTCTCAGCTCTGGTGGTGCATGCATTGATCAGAGAGGAAGAACAGGAGTTACAAGAAATGGTGTTGCTTTTTAGGGCCGGATCCTCTCTCTCCCCCGGTTCTTTTGGGGGCAGTGGGTGACTCTGACTGTCTTGCAGATGTGGGGTTGACTCCAGGTTGTGTCTCTGAATACTAAATATTGGTAATACTACATATTATATATATGATATATATAGTTTTTTATATATATCTATATAAATATATATATAGATAGAGATAGAGATAATATGTTAGAAAGATTGTTAAAGATATTTATCACATGCATGTTACTGAATCCAGGATTCCAAAACTTCCATGGGCTTGTACAGCCAATTCTGCGGGATGTCTCACCTGTCCTACAGGGGCTGTGTTGGGTTATTTTATAGCAATACTCTTCAGTTTGCCTATTTCCAGGCTTTTACCTGGACCAGACCCTTTTAAACCCAGCTTTACTCCCTGCTTTTAATAACAATTAAGCATCAGAGCTTCTAATTATAGGGTTTGTGCCTTCCAGGTATTTCTGCTTCAGAGACACCAGCATTTTCCTCCCCTCAGTGTGTGTGGCAGGGCGGGTTTAGTTCTCATTGTGATTCAGAAAGCGCCAGCCTGAGATGGAAATTCTGTTTGTTTATTTACATATAAATTTAGGGAAGTACATCTCCAGGTTTTTGACTGTCTATTAAGGATGGTGCAGTGCTTATTTTCCTATTATTTTGGCTGATTCCAAATGAATGTCAGGACAAGGAGCTGAACTGCTGCCGTGCGTGTTTTCCTGTCCGAGCCCAGGATTGCGGCTGGTGCTGTGGGGCTTGGTCACCTTGCTCAGATCCCAAACAGAGCCCTAAAAATCACCCTAAAGATCTGGGGCGGGTGCTGGGGTGGGGGTGGACCTGTCAGAGTGGGTGGGAGCTGGCTGGGGTGCCGTGGGGGTGGCACAGGGGTGCAGTGGGGATGCTATTGGGATGCCATGGTGATTCCATGACAATACCATTGGGATGCCATTGGGGATGCCTTGAGGGCGTCATTGGGAATTCCATTGGGGATGGCAGGGGGATGTCATTGGGATGCCATAGGGGTGCCATGGAAATGGCACAGGGGTCCCATGAGGATGCCATGGGGATGGCACAGGGATGCTGGGGTTGCACCTTTCCCCACCAGCACAGCAGATGAGGCTCCCACAGCCACTT